>SSNS01001090.1:5664-55675 GCA_006937985.1 Aphyosemion australe
AAGTTTCTAGGTTAAAGTATGCTGAAGTAGTTAACTCTCAAAGAGCTGAATGGTTTGGCCAAAAGTTTTGAGAATTTTAAGGGCTTCCCATTCATTCCTATGGGAAAAAAATCATAGAAAAAGCTGAATATTTCGGAAACGGTTGAAAATATCAATACCAAAAGTCATAGCCGGAAAGACCTGAACGAGCTGAACGTTTTGATACCACATTTGTTGAAATTGCTGAAAGTTTGAAGGAGTTGAAAAGGTCCAAAAAACGTACGGAAGCAGAATAAGAAGAAGAAGAAGAATAATAATAAAGAGAAACAGGAAAACAATAGTTTGAATGCTTGCAGCATTCAAACTAATAAAGAGAAACAGGAAAACAATAGTTTGAATGCATACTGCATTCAAACTAATAATAATAGTAATGATGAAGATCTCTATTTCAGCTGCTGCTCTCTAAATCTGTGCTGAGACATTTTCTTTTTTGTTGTTGTTGTTTTTAACCTGTCCTGGCAGTTGTAGCAGACAGAATGGCTGGTCTGGGTGCCATAACATGCCAGAGCAGTTTTACTCTACAGCAAGAGGGATGTGGGATATTCCTCTTGTTGTGCAGTAACTGTTATTATGTCTGTGGCATGTTAGACCGCACTGGAGCGGACAGGCAGGGAGAAAAGAGACATACAACACAAACAGGGAAAGAGAGGGGGAGGGGAATGGAGGGACAACAGTACACAACAAATAGACAACAGACAACAAATACACAGGCAGGACAAAACAGTGGGGTCGTCATAAAAAAGAATTACAAGAATAAGTGGAATAGTAACTGGTAAATGGTATTGTCATATTTGTAGTAGTATGTACTTGTGTGTGTGTGTGTGTGTGTGTGTGTGTGTGTGTGTGTGTGTGTGGTTACCTATGTGTGCAGGTATAAGCTGTTGTGTATGTGGTGAGGGAGGGGCTGCCCTCAACAGCTCAGGTCTCACCAGCTTCAGAGCCCAGGCCCACACACGCCCCAGCAGCTGATAACCACCAGTGGATGGGCTCTAATAGGCCAGTCCAGAGGGCAGACCCAAGTCCAGGGGGGAAGGGGAACCAGTTCCCAGCCAAAGGGAATCCATTTGGGCACACCAAGCCTGGAGCCCCCAGCCCAGCACACTGTTGTCCCCATCAATACAGACCAGCCCAGAGCGAGACAGCCCCAGGCCCCAAGAGCCCACCCCAACACCCTGCGAGGGACAGCCAAGCATGGGGCAACCAAGCCAACCCAACTCTGCCCCCGG
The DNA here is from genome assembly GCA_006937985.1 of Aphyosemion australe. Classification (NCBI taxonomy): domain Eukaryota; kingdom Metazoa; phylum Chordata; class Actinopteri; order Cyprinodontiformes; family Nothobranchiidae; genus Aphyosemion; species Aphyosemion australe. The sequence continues at coordinate 6,930 of SSNS01001090.1, forward strand.
CAGAGTGAGCGCCAGCACCCGAACCACGCCCCCATCCCATAGGGATGGTGAAGATGGTGGATGGAGAGGACACCCTTGGCCACGAAATATGGAGGGCCAAGCAGCAGAGGGCCCTCCTCATTCTGGGAACAGGCCCCAAGGCAGCAGGCACCTGATTTTTATGGAGATGTTTTTTTTTTCAGATTTTTCTCCATTAAACAGTAGAGCAGTCAAAGTCATAGCATAATATATCTGATCGAAGCACATATTATGATGTTAAATTTAGTTTTTTTGTTAGCCTTTGTTTTGGAATTTTATTTAAATTAGCGTTGAATCATTTTTTATTAGATCCTGAGGAACAAAATGTTCTTCGAAAGTTTTTAAACTGTTTTAGACTCCGTGGAAACATAAAAACATCCAACAGCTGATCTAAACTTACCTGAAAAGACACAGTTTTCTCTCATCTGAATAATTAATGAAGCTTCCCCATTTTAAACATGAGGGACAGAATCAGATCAGTAACCAGCATGACAACAAACACCCAACCCTTCCAGAAGGAAACTAATTAGCTGTGAAGTCATAAATGACTTGAACTCAATTAAAACCCGGATCATCCCACAAGATTACGTTCCCTTTTACTTTTCCCAAAGAAAAGCTATTTATTGCTAATGTCAAATATCACAACAAGACAAATAATCTTCTGAAAGCTGTAATATCTAGTAAACAGAAAATATCCCTTCAGGTTTTTAGCTGAAGACCTTTTTAATTGTTCTAGCGCCTTTATTTGCTCAGATGTTTTATCTCAAATTCAAATTGAATTGAGCATCTTTGAGCGCATTAATGAGGATGTGACGTTCTCTGGACATCCTGAAGTCACATACAGAGCCCAGGAGTTGATAGAGAACTGATAGGACAACAATCAGCCGGCATTTACGTCGTTTATACATCGTTGTTGGCCTCCTGTGAGCTGGACGATGGCAGAGGAGGAGGAGGAAAGGGGAGAGGTTATTGCCATTGATCCTAAAGAGCACGACTCCTCTGCTGGGAGTCTTTTTTTTTTGTTGCATCCTCATTGATCCTCCACCCTGTCACAAATAACTGGGCCTTTGGCTTCCCAATGACGGCTTCATCGGCTCCTTCTGTCCAGAGCCGAGCCGAGGTCACAGCTTCTGGCATTCAGATCAGGACCAACCAGGGTAAGGCAAGGCAGCTTTATTTGTAGCACATTTCATACGGAGAAGCAATTCAATGAGCTTTCCAGGAGCAAGAAATATTTAAACAGCAGATTTTAAAATCAAATTAAAAATCCACAAATGCAATTAGATGTAAGAATGAAATAAAAAGACAAAGTTAAAGGCTGAGCAGTTACAGTGCAGAAGGTGCAGCATGAGAAACAGTCATTCAAAGGCTGATGAATACATGAACGTTTTTAGTTTTGATTTAAAAGTTACTAGAGTTGGGACGCATTTGAGGTCATGAGGAAGCTGATTCCATCTGTGTGCAGCATAGTAGCTAAAAGCGGCTTCACCCTGTTTGGTTCTGACCCGGGGTTCTACCAGCTGACTGCTTCCTAAGGATCTCAGAGCCCTGCTGGGTGTTTATACTGGAAGGAGATCCAACATGTATTCTGGCCCCATGCCATTGAGTGATTTATAAACTAGTAGAAGCACTTTGAAATTGATTCTGTGTGTTTACTGGTAACCAGTGTAGAGATTTAAGAACAGGAGTGATGTGCTCAGTTCTCCTGCTTCTTGTTAAGACTCTAGCAGCAGCGTTCAGAATAAGCTGCAGTTGCTTCACAGACAAAAGACCATTGCAATATTCCAGCCTGCTGGAGATGAACACATGAATGTGTTTCTCTAGGTCTGGTCTGGACATGAGACCTCTGAGTCTTGCTATTTAATGAAGATGATAAAACGCTGATCTAGTTATAGTCTTAATGTGACCAGTGAAGCTCAGGTCTGAATCAATTATGACACCAAGATTTCTAACCTGAGTCTTTGTTTTTATTCCTCTGGAGCCAAGTTGAGCTATAACCTCCATCCTATCCTTCTGATTTCCAAAGACAATAACTTCAGTCTTGTCTTTGTGTAACTGAAGGAAGAATGACTTTGTTGTAAAAGCCAGCGCTGCTTTTAATTATGTTAATGTGCTTTCTTAATTTCTCTGCTCCTCACCATCAGGATGTGCAGGAGACGAGTTAATCCACACATATTCGCCTGGAGGAACTCCTCACTTTCCACTTCCTCAAAGTGCATTTAAAGGTTTTCAGAGTCTTCCATCATGGCAGCAGGAAGAGGAGAGGGAATACGAGAATGCATAAATTAGCATATATTAAAAACTGAAAACTAATGAGCTCAAAGGAGCCCAAAGAACCGGGTAGATACACCTTTTAATAAGTTTGTCTAAAAGGATTTTCAGTCCGTTGTCAAAGAAAAACTTTTTTGCCTGCATCTTTTCTAAGAAGCAGCTTCATAAATGTATTAATGTCAACCTGAACACTTACAAATAACACATGCAAATAAATATTTACATAACAGAGACAATGTACATTTAAATGTGAGATTGGATGCTATCTTAGTGGACAAATTACATTCAGCTTCCTTTATTAGTTTCATTATTAAACCGTACATTTATATTTTTAATTTTTAACAAATATAAAGTTTTAAAAAACATTAATTGAAAAAAGGATGAAAAGAAATAAATGTGAAAACCACAGAAACTAAATATTTTACATAAAAACTTAAAATAGATAATGCTAAAAAAGTATAACTCCCCCAAAATTATCTACAAGGATGACACATTTATTTTACTTTGTATATTTTAATTTAACTCTTTAATAATGAATTATATATATATATATATATATATATATATATATATATATATATATATATATATATATAATTATTATTATTAATAAAATGTGGCTCTCGATAGGACTTTTTTCAGTACTAAAGGAAAATCTTCATTGTGGATGAAGTTTACAAAAATCAATTTCAGGGGCTGAGAACAGAATTTGCATTCTGGCCAAGAGAAATCTGTGCTTGTTTTTTTCCCACCCCAAAGGCCACTGCTGCTCTTTTGTATAAAAACTCGTACAGGAGCAGATTTCATTAAGGACTCTGTAAAGAACGTCTTCTACCTGGGGTGAAAACTGAAACGAGGTATTCAGTTCTTACATTTACCAAAATGAAATGTTGGTGTATATATTCCCTAAATGTGCTTCTCTGCTTAAAAAAAGAGAGAAAAATGAACGGGGGAAACATTGTAATTAAGAGTTGTCCTTGAAAGCTTATAAGTACACTGCTTGTCTGCAAAATCACAGCCGTGTATGAATAAAGAAGGTTATATTGAAAGTATTGCTGATTATGTTAATATTAAAATTATTGCAAGAGAAATTGCTTTAATTAGCTTAGCAGCCACTAATATCCAACTTAACTACAGCTGAATAAACCTCCCAATGAAAAATGTGACTCATAACTTTGTGACTCAGCTCGTTCTCCCTTCCCACTGATTAATATTGTGGCGGATTCAGACGCCATCTAGCGGGTGAGTTGTGCAGCGGTAAGAACGAGTCACCAAGTAGCAAACACTAAACGCTTTACTTGCTGGAACGGCTCCCCTCTTCACTCCCCGACAAACAAACATGAACTACGGTGCCAAACGGCACCTGCTGAAACAACACAAAATGAACACTAAATTAAAAATAAACAACATTAACATAACCCCGGACAAATTAACCCCCCAACACACAAGAAAAACACAATAAAACAACTCCGCAGTAGCCCCCCAGGATGCAACGCGGCCCTGCCCGGCCTAACTGTGGGCAGGGCCGCCACAATATTTTAGTTGTTTTAAAGCTTTTTATTTCTCAGTTGCCCTATAACCTTCAGTACCGCTTCCTCCCGGTAGGTGGCGGTGTTGCGTTTTGTTGCGTCGCTTTGACCTCCAAACACCTGAAGCAGTTGGCCTAGCACGTAGCGTGTCACGATCATAGATATCATATCTATGGTCACGAAGACGTCGAAAGCTGAAACTCATCAACATCCTGTTACTTGGTCCAACTTCAAGTAAGACAAAACGCGAAAACTAACAAAATTATCACCATAATTCATGAATTTTATTATTGTAAAATTAACGTGTGTTTATGAAGGTGCTAACTGTGGCTATAGTCTTTAAGCTAGCTGGGGTTTGAACAAGGTTTTTAAAATGACTAAAATGTTTCTGCCTGACGTTTTAGTTTTATGTTATTTTTTACTTTATTTCTTTGTGAAGAAAACACAAAACATTGGATTCACTCATCTTTGGAACAGCAGTCATTTAAAGGAACAACTAATGAGTAGGCTAATCGTTTGTTAATTGTATGAAGTATTTGTAACCCCATTATGGTGAAAGCAGGTAAATTAAATCGTTATGTGGCTGTCAGGAGGATGTGGAAGTCAATACTCATCAACAAGTGTGTTTTCTGTTCGTGTTCTAGGTAATAAAAGCTGACAGCTGAATTAAATCTGGATCCATTGCCTGAATCCCTCTAATGTAAGTACATTTCTGTGTTCTAAACACGACTCTGTCCCGTTGCCTTCACTGCATTTTGTTCTGATTTTATTAATGTTTAGAGTTCATCAAATGTTTGAATATTGTCTTTATTAGCTGTAAGGCAAAAACACGCCTGTCAGTGTCAAATTAAAAAACAAAAATCTCAGGGGTTTGTTTTTAAAACTGGTGGGGATACATACATACAGTAAATGTGAGTGTGGCTTGAAGACTGGTGGGGCCAATTATGTTTAATTACAATACGCACTGCAGTGTATTGGTAGGTGTTTATATTCAGAGCTTTGTTCAATAAATAAAAGTAAAACGTCAGGATCGATATCACAAACAAGATTACAACAGGAGCGCCTAACCTCTAGGCCACGGCAACATTTAGCAGCTCGCTCAGAAAAAACCCCATAAAATAATACGTAGCTTACCCGTGTCAGGTTTCGGTTAACTCCATATTCCCTCATCAGAGCCAAGTAGTTGCAATCTCACAGTAGGACCGTCCAAGAGGAAGAAAATGGAACTGATATTCAACAAAAATGTGCTGTAAGTACAGCCCTAACAGTAAAACTGACAACAAATGACCCACTTTTATCATGTTTGATATAAAGATTAAGTTAGCTAAAGTGCTAGCTAGTGTTTACTGTTCAGCATGCTGATCACTGGTTGGATGGAACAGATTTCCCAGCATGCCACCCTCTTTCTTAAATGTTGAAAATGAAACTACATTTATTAATTATGGTTTATTTTTACTCAAAGTAAAATTATCATTGATGAAATGAAATATAGACCTACTATCAAAGGAAAGCTGACTATACTTTTGAAGTTAACAGTAAACTAGTGACACTATGACTAAATCAGGTTTTGGAGTTGGTTAAAATGAATTCATTTCTGTGTTTTAGAGTGGTAGATCCTTTAGTAAAAAACTTCCTGTTCAAAAGTGCTTGGGACAAAACCCCCAATTATATATTGTGGCACGGACGTGTCCCTGGTGTCCCTGGCTAAAATGATGCCCATGAAAAATCTAATTCTTTACAAATTAGATTAAAAGCAAGCTAAACTTGAACACACCACAACATTAACATCCCAATAGGATCATATTAAACCTAAAAGCCAATGTAAAAAGTGATTCTTCAAACAGCAAATTAAACACACTCTGTAGTCAGAATATCGAGGGCCTGGTTCTTCTGGATAATGTCGGACTAACTGTAAACAATGGAGAAGTGACTGAGCAGAACTAGGGGAAGACCGATATATTGGGCCAAAATATCGGCAGCACAAATCATTGGCTGACCACGACTATTGGCACTGGCAATAGAAAAACCAACATCTGTCAACCTCTAATCAGAACCACAACTTATGCCGGGATCACACTGTGCGTTTTTTGGCCGTCTAAGCCAAATCTCTCGTCGGGAGCAGAATCGTGACAAAAAACGGTGAACGTGAGGGTGATTTGCATATCTGTGGTCGTCCAGTGTGACCGGCTCTGCGACAGCTTTTTGAGCTGTTTCACGACCAAAGACAGCCTCGACAGTCTTCAACCACTGCTTGAAAGACTCCCGTCTGCAGTTGACCAATGAAAACACACCTATGGAACGCCGCAGCAGCAAGACTCCGCCTCTATCAGTTTCCGTTTCAACTTTTGTTAAAAATGCGGATTTAAAACTACACACCAGATTTATTTGTTTTATTTGTTAATAGTCCAAATAAAACCGGAGTTATACTAAAATAATTAAACTAAGAATGGGTTCAGTAGCGTTTTGTTGCTGAGGGACAGAGGATGGCTGCGCAATCTGAGAGCAGGTGTCAAAAGCCTAAGGTGCGCTGATGCGCTGTCACTGAGCGGAGTAAACTGAGACAGACATTGATGGCAAAACTTTAGATATTGGAGTGATCTGTGACAGATAGATACTTCTCTGTAGTTTAGTGTCAGCTGTTTAGCTGGAAGACGGGAAAAGGAGACGCACAGCTGGAGTCTGAGGCCAAAGCAGGTTTTGAAAATATGTAGCGGATCAATTCTTCCTCTTTGAGGAAGATGAGCTGGGTCATGAGCTGACACTAAAAAGAAGTGTTAACTGTGGCGGTTTTTTCCCTTTTTATCTTTGTTTTAGTTATTTGTCTAGTGACGTATGTTTTTCAGGGGGTGCGCTCATGACATAGCGTGTCCTGTTGGAGCGAGACGTCGTGCAGTCTAGACTCACTGAAATCTTGCACCCTTCAGTGTGGCACCTTTCTGGAGTTCTCACAGTGTGACATGAGCAGTTGTGTGAGACGGCCGAAAAACGCACAGTGTGATCCCGGCATTGGGTGGGTTAATCTAGAACAGCGGTTCCCAAACTTATTTAGCCGCGCACCCCCTTCTATGTCCTGACCGTGTTGACGCACCCCCATCCCCCAAAAACATGTTTTCAAGAAAGAAAGAGAAAAAAAAGACTTGCAGCACAATCAGTGTGTTTGTTTCTGACCACAACTCACAGCCTCCTACAAAGTCTGGGAGCTGAAGGAGCCTCTAGGATGAGAGGCTAAATGTCTTCAAGATAACTAGAAACGTCCAGCTGCTGTTTTCAGCTAAAACTCTCAGGATGATCATGTCCAGGATGACTGATTATAAGTGAAACTTAAATGTAGCTGCTGTCAGTGACCATATAACAGATTTTAATAATTAAAACTCTCAACAGACTAAATAGTGCAGAAAAGAAATAAATAATCTCGCAACTTTGCGAGTTGAGATTTATAATTATTATTATATTTATTTATTTATTTATTTATTAGCCGCATCAGTTCCTAGTGGGTGGAAGTGGAGATTAGCTGCGTTTGATGTTGATTCTCTGTGTGTTTTTATTTCTGCAGTGAGCCATAAAACTCACCTCACTCCGCCTGGAGTTTGTTCTTCAAAACTCGTATTAAATCCACTGTGATGACGCGTTTAAACGAGCTTCCTCCGCGCGGTATTTTTCATTGCGGGATGCAAAGTTTTCATCACTTTCACAGAGTAAATTTAGTTCGGCACATGGATTTGTTTCATTTTTGCTGCTGCACGTCTGCACAGTGAGAGAGGGGAGGGGGGAGACTCGCTGCTGCACTCAGTGGGCTGCAGTAGGAGCAACAGGCGATCAGCAGGTTTAGTCGGCTCTGAAAGGCGTTCATCAGAATTTGCACATCACGTTTTTTCCGTTAAAGTCATACTTTAGAACTCCTCCGCAGCTGCATATTTTCCATGATTGCACGGTATGCCCAACCCTAATATACACATCTGTATTGTGTGGGGAAAAAACACGGTGCCCTTTTTATAAGACACACATTGCCGGTGTCATGACCACGTGATGAATTAATGCCGAACTCCGGCCAGGAACTATATTGAAAATGAAAGTAAACACAGGCATAAGTTTTGTTTTGTAAACAGAATCAGCTGAGATGATAAACTGGAGTGATGTGGTGCTCCGGGAGCTTCTCTCAGTTAGATCTGCAGCTCAGATCATCTGACAGTTCACAGGGACGGTGGAGAACACACCTGCTTGTGAAAAAAAAAACATAACGACCGCGGCGGCTTTAATCGCAATAAAAAGCAAGTTATGTCCAGGATACACAGAAGTCCGCGTCTTTTATAAAACGGACATGATTGCACAACGTTACCGCCACGGTCTGAGCTATTATAAACGACCTTAGGCTCCCAGTTGCTGCATCAGCTTTGCTGCAAATTGGCAGCATTGTTTTATGTGTAATTTTTTTTGTGTTTGTGTAATTACCGCCATTACATTTTGTACCTCGTGCACCCCCAGCGGCAGCTCACCACACTTCGGGAATCCCTGATCTAGAAGACAGAAACGGGTACACTTTGATAGTTTTACGTCACTGATAAACTTTTCATGTTTACTCTGGACCTTTTTCTTCTCTAATGTAAAATGCACTCCAAAACTTTTGACAGTAAAGAAGCTGGAGGGTGACGGCTGTAAGATACTCCGTAAAAGCATGTGTTTCCCAGAACGAACTTCTCTCACTTTAGTCTGAGAAAACTCTGTGTCAACTGGTCTTTGACATCTTGGATGAAGTTAAACAGGCTGCAGTGGATCAATAGTTGACCAGGGGTTATGAAAATAAACTTGAACATTATAGGCCTTTGTGAGTGGGAGGAACCTCATAATTTTAACAGAACAGCACCAAAATCATGGAGGAAAAAGAATTATAAAAAGCAAACTTTTGACTTTCTTTATAAATTTACCAGTGATCTCTGAAGGTCTTTGGGTAAAATTATGAATCAGCATATCATGACGTGGCTCCAGGGCTTGCCTCAAGGATTGCTGGAACTTCTTTTGCAGCAGTTACTGCTATTGAGAGCTGGGCAGAAAAAGGTTGTTTACAGGGCCAAGAATGAGTCACGGTAATTTGTGATGAGTGCAGAAAGAAAAAGGAGGATTTTGCTGTGTTGGTTTTAAAGCATGAAATAGGAGCTCTCTGAAAAGGTTTTAAACAAAAGCATGAATTGCTCATATATTATCTGAATATAATTTTGAATCAAATCCTAATCCTGGAAATGTGAATATAAGCTTTAAAGAGCAAATTTTAGGTTCATTTTTTTTCTAATTCATATAAAATGCTGTCCAAAAAATACTATTTTAAATGCTTATTGTAAGTATTTTGTTTTAAAATACATAACTGCACAGTTTTTGAGTAAAAAGTGGCCTTTTTCAGCAAAGCTCCTTTTCTCAATCTTAACCTCTGACGTAACCAAAGGGAGTTTTAAGCTAGGCACTGCCTCAGCTCAGTGTGGAGAGTGGGTAGTTTTAGGGTAGAGAGGTCGTGTTATCGAGTCAGTGTGTGTTCACTAGTTTTGGATTGTGTTCATTTTGATAAACTATAGTTCGTGGAGGCTGTACAAACTCCAACCTGTCCGGACATCAAGTCCACGGGTTTCCAAATAAGAGAAACAACGGCACTATCTTTCGTGCGTGGGAGCGTTTTGTGCAGCTGAAAAAACGAGACTTCACTTCTGCTTCAGCTACGATAAACGCCCCGTTGTTGTGGTGCGCACTTCAGACCGGAGGATTACAATCCCAGCAATGTGATGGAGTTCCTCGAATGAGAGGTTTTTAAAAATAGCCAGCAGGCTTCTGGCCAGACCGGCGTCTGTAGCTCAGAGAGGTCCATGCTGGTCTCCAGAGACCCGTGGCGGGGTTTAAAAAATTAACTGCGGCATCTGGAGCCCCGTTCGGCATCAGTACCAACTCATGAGCCCTTTTTATAAAACAATGGTGGCAATTTGCCACAACGCCGATGCGGCATCTGGGAGCAAAAGGTCGTTTATAAGAGCTCAGACCGTGGCAGTAATATGGCGCAATTGTATCATTTTTATAAAAGATTACGCGATGGCGACATAAAGGAGGTATGGGGGCGGTCTGTGCACTGTCACAGACTTTCGTTTATCTTGGACATATTTTGCTTTTTATTTCGATCAAAGCCACACTCGTTAAGTTTTTTTCACAAGCAGCTACAAGTGTCTGTCCTCCACCGTCCCTGTGAGCTGTCAGATGGTCTGAGCTGCAGGCAGCTCTAACGGAGAGAAGCTCCCAGAACTCTGCGTCGCTCCATCATCTCAGCTGATTCTGTTTTCAAAACGAAACGTATGCCAGTGTTTACTTTCATTTTCAATATAGTTCCTGGCCGGAGCTTGGCATTAATTCATCACGTGATCATGACACCACCCTCTGTTGCGCCAAGGCTTAATGTGCACAACACAGGAGAGCCACCTCTTCAGGCCAAGACTCTGAAATCCACTTGCACCTGAAGGACAAAGGACACTCTTTTGAAAATGACAAAGTACACATTCTGGACAGAGAAGATAGATGTTTTGAGAGAGGAGTGAATGAAGCTATCTATGGTGTTTTTTTTTTGTTTTTATTTATTTCATTTTATTCATTAAAATCAATATACAAAAATCAATTTCTAAAACCAAAATGAAAAGGGGACATAAAGAAGAAAAAACTTATGTTATCTGCCCCTTTTAACAAAAAAAAATACAACAAAACAATATAATTAATAACAATATCTATCAATAACTTATAACAATAATATTGATAACAACAATATCTATCAATAACTGATCATAATAACTGATAACAATAATAATAACAAAATAATATCTATCAATAACTGATCATAATAACTGATAACAATAATAATGATAACAAAATAATATCTATCAATAACTGATCATAATAAAAGTTATTCAGAACAATCCCCATGACCCTCAAACACCGTCAACCTCAGACTTATATTTTGATAATACCATTTCCTTGAACCTAATTTTAAATTGATGAATATTTGAACATTGCTTTAGATGTGGCCCCAGTTGATTCCAAAGTTTAACTCCATATATAGATATACACATGCTTTTTTTTGTGGTTCTTACTGCCTGAACTTTAAAATTACCTTCTCCTCTTAAGTTATAACTCCCTTCTCTCTGTGAAAAAAGCTTCTGAATGTTTTTAGGAAGTATACCTATACTGGCTTTGAATAACAATTGAGTGTTGGCAAAATCCACAAAGTCAAAGAATTTTAGGAGTTTGGAATGCAGAAATAAACTATTTGTGCGATCCCGAAATCCTACCTTATGAATAATTCTTACTGCACGTTTTTGGAGTATGAAGAGGGTTTTTAAAGCAGCATTCCACAACTTTGCAGTTATATGGTCTCTGTCGCTCTCTAGAGGCTTGCTGCGTAACGTCACTGTCGTAACATTAAATCTCTCTCTCTCGGGCATAAGAGTCATGTTTACATTCCTAATGTCAGGCAAAACAACGAAAACAAACCTTTCCACCTCCACACATTGAATAAATAGTTTTATCAGGACTGTATAATAACTTTATAACTTTATAACACAATAACCCCGGTGAAATCATGTATTACTTACCTATCCATTAGCAGCACAGCTAGGTTAGAGTCCGTATTTCATGCCTTTCTTTCTAAAAAAGCTCTCCAGCGAGGAAAAGACAGCCCAATAATAACTCTGGTCTTTGCTCTTGCTATATGACGTTCTTCTTTTCTTTTCCTATATTCCTTTGATAAGGGATTTCTTACTGTCTTTGGTGAATCTGCCGCTGCTACAGCGAGTCTACGTTATACAATTATGGAAAGCCAGATAAAAAAAAATGCGCGTTCTAAACTCACATTATGTCCGCCAAAACGCTCGTTCAAGACACGTGTTTTGGTGGACATAATGCTCACTTTTAGAATACGCGGGTTTTTGCCCCCTTTGCCGTCAAAACGCGCATTCAAGATGCGCATTTTGGCAGACATAACGCGCATTTAGAACGCATGCTTTTTTATCCCTTTGACTTGCCATATTCTGCCGTAAAACGACACCCAGTCAGTACTTCCGGCGTTACCCGAAGCACAAAAACTGTATAGCACAGTAAACAGACGTGGGACCCCCTAACACTATCACAGGTATGAAAATGAACATAATAGATAATACTATGACGCAAAAACTTTACAAAAAAGCATAATTTTAAGGTGTAAAAGTTGCGGAATGTTGCTTTAGAATAGAATAGACTTTATTGATCCCACAGTGGGGAAATTCACTTGTCACAGCAGCACCATCACTCAAAAGGATAATTAGAAGAAAGATAAAAACAAGGATACATCTATATACACATAGGCAGTAATCTAGTATTGTAATCTTCGATCACTAAAAAAAAACCACACACAAATAAAAGATAAAAACAAACTTGGTACCAACACTATGCAGCATACTGTAAGAGACACAGACAACAATGTGAATCCGGTATTGCACAAGTATAGAACACATACTGAATATTGCATTGGTGTTATTGTGTACCAAGGTGATACCAGTACAGCTTAAACTGAGGAGTTATACACTCTTACAGCAGAGGGGATGAAAGATCTGCGATAGCGCTCAGTTTTATATCTGGGATGTCTAAGTCTACCTCTTGAGGAGCTGTCCATGATCTCCACAGTGGAGTGCAGTGGATGGGAGGGGTTTCTTAAGCTGGAGGTCATCTTCCCCAGCATCCTCCTTTCACACGTTTCCTCAACAGAATCCAGTGGGCAGCCCAGAACCAAGCTAGCTTTGGTAGCTAGCTTGTTCAGTCTCTTTCTGTCTTGGTCAGAGCTGCCTACACCCCAACAGACCACAGCAGAATGAATAACAGAGCCAACAACAGAGTGATAAAAGGATTTTAGCAGCTGAGATTTAACTCCGAAGAACCTCAGCCTCCTCATGAGATGGAGGCGGCTTTGGCCCTTCTTATACAGAGCATCTGTGTTGTGGGACCAGTTCAGTTTACTGTTGAGGTGAACACCCAGGTACTTAAAGATGTCCACCACCAATGTCTGCTCCCTGGATGTTTACTGGTGAGTGAGGAGGAGTGTTTCTCTGGAAGTCAATCACCATTTCCTTTGTTTTACTGGTGTTCAAGCGAAGGTGGTTACGCTCACACCAGTCCACAAAGTCCATGATGACTGACCTGCACTCCTGGTCATCCCCCTCAGAGACACAGCCGACGATGGCCGAGTCATCAGAGAACTTCTGGAGGTGACAGCTGCTGGTGTTGTAGATGAAGTCCGAGGTGTAGAAGGTGAAGAGAAAGGGTGAGAGCACTGTACCCTGCGGAGCTCCAGTACTGCACACAACCACCTCAGACGTACAGTTGTGCAGCCTCACATACTGTGGCCTGTTGGTGAGGTAGTTGATGATCCATGCGGTCAGATGTTCATCCACTCCTGCATCCCTCATATTCTGCAGCAGTAGACACGGCTGGATGGTGTTGAAGGTACTGGAGAAGTCGAAGAACATGATCCTCACAGTGCTTTTTTGCATCTCAAGGTGAATTCAGAGCCTGGTGCTGCAAGTAGATGAGGGCGTCCTCCACGCCCATGTTTGGTTAATGAACTTTTATAGCTGTTTCCCCATACTTCTGTACAGTAGGTTATTTATATAAGGCAACACCAATGAACAATACAACATATACAAAGCACTGCACTGTAAAATTGATTTAGTTTTGTTTATAATCTAAATAGTTTTTGAAATTTTAATATTGATATGCTGGATATGTGGTTTCCAGCTTAGCTTACTGTCAATAGTCACTCCTAAGAATTTAATTTCTGACACTACATCTATAACTATACCATCTATATTTATTCCTGGGTCTAAATTCCCTGTATAATTTCCAAAGAATATTACTTTAGTTTTATCTAAATTCAGGGATAATTTATGTCAAACATGAAAAACTTTCATTAAATAGAGGAGGAGGACTCACGTTTCACCTTTCCAGTGCAGCTCTGAACCTAATCCCCAAACAGTTTCAGTCTAGGTCTCACCCTCCTGCATCTAATCAATACAACAATTCCCACACAATAGAGGCTAACGACTCATCAAGAGGTAGGAGGAGGGGTATTCATAGGCAGTTTCTGCTCGTTAAGCAACAATAGACAGCTAGAGTTTATAAGCTTGACCCTCCCATATTCCAGTCAGAACTGATAAAGCTCCTTTAATGAGAAGCAAAACATCTTCAAGAAACCAAAGAAGTCCAGTTGCCTTCATTCGAACCCCTTTGGATTACCATGAACTGGATGACTGAGAACCTTCATCAGCATATATTAACCGACCGATACTATTTTAATTGTCTGGTACATGTTGGAAATCTGTACAATATTGTGATGTTAGCACATGAGTTTAAGCTAACATTGTTAACTCACCAAGACACCTGCTGGATCGCCGCTGCTCCGCAGCTCAATCTCTCTGCTTTGGCCAATCATTTCTCCCTCTGGTTTGTCTCTGCTCTCTGAGGCGTGCAGCAAACTCATAACTGTATTAGGGATGGAGAGATTCACCGATCTGAACCGGTGGTTCGTTCATGACGTTAGCGATGCGACTGCACCGGTAGCTTCAGTGCGCATCGGTTATAACTGACGGCTGTATCGCAAGGTATCTTCCCGTACGTGTCTCGGTTAAAACGGTTAACACCATGGTTATATCGATTACTTCATTGTTTACCTGCTATGTCCTCGTTTTTTGAGGCAGATTGAACACACCATCCTTCTCTTTTAGCGGAGGCCAGGTGGTGCACAGCCGCAGTTATAAAAACCATCATGGGACAATATTAACTGACGTACGTGCTTCCTGTCTTGTCAAAATAAAACTTTCTGAAGTCCGTGTGACCGGTTTCTGCAGCAGCGTATTCTTCCGAGCATTCTTGTTGATCTGCGCAACTGAAGCTTTGTGTGAGGTAATTTAAGGTAATTCCTTATTATTGTAACATTTGTGCAGAACTAAACACCAGACAGAATGACATTTTGGTTCAGAGAAGTCCAATAAACAGCTGAGATGAACTCACATCTCAGCTTGGACTTTTCTCTTAAAGGAACAGTAACATTAGGCTACAACAGCTTTTAATATTGCCACATATGGATCATTACAATATTTAGAAGTGTTTTCAAATTTTTACTGTGTTTCATAACAATTATATGATAAACAATTATATAATAATTTTCTGATTCTGTTGGTTTATTTTTCTGTCTAAATCTAGTTTCAACCCCCTTATTTCAAGTATTGTAGCAATAAAAATATGTATATGTAAAATATCACTGATGAAGTGCATTGTCTTTTAATGTTGAATTTATTAATTAATCAAAAACAATAGAGGATCAAATACATCCTTCACAGAGGAGAGGGAAAATAATTTTGATTTTTAAAAATCAGATGTGGGCTGGAAGATCTTTTTAATGTGTTGCATCGTTTTAAATCGCATCATGAAATGTATCAAATCGAAAATCCTTTTCAAATCATTAAAGAATCGTCAGAGGGTTTCACCGTATCTTTAATGTATCGTATCGCTGGTAGCGTATCGAGATACGTATCGAATCGGCCTCAGTGGTGGAGATTCACATCCCTAAACTGTATGGTTTTTGTCCATCATAAGGATAATTATAAACATTTAAAGTTTCCTCTGTGTCAGAGCTGCATTAGAATCCATATTTTTCTCTGGATTAGGTTAACTGGACTCCCTCTGCTGACGTCACTTGGTTTGGCAGAAAAAAAACATTTTTCTCACAAAAATGACTCTAAAAGCCTAAATAATTTATGTATGTGTAAATGTTTATTTAGAACGAGTTCCTATTATGTTTCTCTAAACATTGGTTCACGGGAGTCTCTAACTTGCAATTTGGTCTTTAATAGATTTTTTTCTTGCCAGAAATGATTATCTGCTTTTATTTTATTTTATTTATTTAACCAGATGAGTTGAGATGAATCTGATGAATCTGCTTACCTCAGTTGTCTTTTTGCTGAAAAAAGGAAAAGCCAGACCTAGCAGTTTATTTGCATTTTATTTCCTCTGTTTTCTGAAAGAAGATGCCCCCCCCCCCCCATTATTCAAACACATCTTCAAAAGGCAATTCAATTTCCAGGTTTAGCAATAAACGTCAGCGCAGGAAGCAACTAACAGAAAGCAGCTAAATTAGGTTTTAGACCGAAGACAAAGGCTGTGTTTGTGTTTTATTTATGCTGTGGGAAATCACCTGGGTTGTACGTACAGAAAGCTGAGTCCCATGATCTAATCTTTATATTTTAGCTGATAAAATTTAATAAGAATCTCCAGGTTCTCGAAGAGTTTGAGCACATTCTCCCACAAAACTGTCATGAAACCTATTAATTCACCTCCAGGAGCATAGTTTTCTCTTTTATTACGTATCTGGACACAAAAACGCCTGATATTGGGTCAGAATTCAGGATCAGAAACAGTTTGTGAAATGCAGCTGAAAGATCATTTTTACTGTTAATAAACTATCCAGGAGTCCAGACTCACCCCCATCCCAACTTAATAGAATAGAATAGAATAGAATAGACTTTATTGATCCCTCAGTGGGGAAATTCACTTGTCACAGCAGCACCATCACTCAAAAGGTAGAAGAAAGATAAAAAAGATAAAAACAAGGATACATGTATATACACATAGGCAGTAATCTAGTATTGTAATCTTAGATCACTAAAAAACCACAAATAAAAGATGAAAACAAACTTGGTACCAACACTATGCAGCATACTGTAAGAGACACAGACAACAACGTGAATCCGGTATTGCACAAGTATAGAACACATGAATATTGCATTGGTGTTATTGTGTACCAGGATGATACCAGCACAGCTTAAACTGAGGAGTTATACACTCTTACTGCAGAGGGGATGAAAGATCTGCAGTAGCGCTCAGTTTTACATCTGGGATGTCTAAGTCTACCTCTGGAGGAGCTGTCCATGATCTCCACAGTGTAATACAGTGGGTGGGAGGGGTTTCTTTAGATGGAGGTCATCTTCCCCAGCATCCTCCTTTCACACGTCTCCTCAACAGAATCCTACCGACAGAATAATACTTTTAATTAATTACTATGTGTATGAATTAGTTTGCTTTTGTTATTCAATTAAAACTATATTATTGGGTTTGGACTTGACAAAGAACATGGTTTGGTCTAAGAAACAATTGAAGCTTTTATTACTGCAACAACGAATCCATAAAATCAATAAAAATCGATGAATAAATGCGTTGGCAACGCATTTATTCATCGATTCGTTGTGTTGTGCAACTTTTTTCTCCTGTCATGCAACCTTTATTTAACAGTCAATGCACGCAGCTCATTAGCATTTCTAGCTAACAGCTACGTGTTATGGTGACTGAATCCCTGCCTGCCATAAATTGCGTGACATTGAGGTGTTGCTTTTGTCCAACAACCAATAAATGTTGTAGAGAAACTTGTTAGAACTATGCCATTGTCATTACGTTTGAACATCTCTAACTTGGGATGAAATTAAAAAGTCACAACTGTTGTTTTTCAAAGTTAAATCCGATCTTTTCCACCTAATTTTGATCTTTTGAAAATTATGTTATCGGATCTAAGAATCCCTAACATTTTGCAAATGTCTTTGATTTTGAAAAACAACTTTTCATCAAGTTTGACTCTGTGCACTATTGTCCCCAAAGTAAGCTAGCGTTTACCTCACCTTCATTCATCTTAAACTAGAGCTTTTGGGGCGTTAAAATTAAAACCACCAGCATCGTGGCACCTATTAAAGATGTAAACGTGCCACTTTTCAGGAAAAAAAATTGTGTTAAAGCTGCAATAAATTAAAGTGCTGTTTAAAATCCTACTAAAGTAAAGCTGAACCATTTCCACCGCTCTTCAGTGTGCTTCTGAACATTATGTCTGACACTGTGCACATATTGTCAGTTGGCCTATATGCGGAGTGGCTGACTAATAATTGATAAGTTGTTGCTAAGAGCCTGGAAGGCGAGAAGTGGATGAACTCCCGTCATGAAGCGACCGCTCAAGGGGGCTAATATTGTGCCTGTGTAACATGTTAATGTTGAAGGAGCAGAAGAACCACGCTCCATAGGAGGAAATGACCCTCAAGAGGTGACAAAAGGTCCACAGCAGGTTCAGATGCAGATGGAAAATATTGACGTGTTGTTTCTGTTGTTTTAACACGTTTGAAAGCCAGTGTGAAACTCTTCAGAAGGCTTGTGAAACAGTTCACTCACAGTTCATCTGATAACTAATCAATGCTTTAATCCTTTAGTTTCTAAATAATCCCTCACTTTATTCCAGGAATGTTAAAGTGGGTCTACAGTCATTTCTTTACATTTGCTGTATTAATTAATCCCTCTGGCGCTCCTGTTTCAGGAAGTAGATGTCATCTGGAGGAAATGGAGCAGAAAACGGCAGAATTTGGAGTCATACTTATCATACTCATCAATATTTGGACGTCTTGCTTCTGATTGGCTAACAGCTGCGTGACTCTTCCACTGACTTTGTTTGTTTTTCATTCTCGGATAAAAGATGCATCACTGATGTTTTATCTCCACAAATAACACAAGTCTGAAGGATTTCTGCCATGTTGTGGAGTTGCTAATGCTAACGGTTAGCTTCTACTAGTTGAGCCGCGCTCTGCTCTTTCCTCAGCCTTTGCTGGTCGTGAATCTATGAGTGCTAATTTATAGTGTGACATAGATCTGTGTGGCTGTTCCTTACCCAAGCTTTTCCCTGTCTAGTTTCTTTCAGTGGCTAATGCAGGAATAGGGGTTGAAGACTTTTCACGTTCAGCATGCATGTGAAATTTCATGTGACCAATCCTATTGTAAAAGTGAACCTTCTTTTTAAGAATAGTTTGAATACTAGGATCTCGTCACCTGACAGAAATCTTTTCTAACCTGGAAACCAAGTTAATTTTCATGCACCTTTAAAACTGACTGGAAACTTGTTTTCTCCAAATCACAGATGTCGTTCTGCTGTAAACTTTGAGTTAAATGTGTTTGATGATGGATGCCTCCAGCAGACCTCTTCTCTTCAGCTCACACACAAAAATATGATCTCCCCTTTTATTGCAAACAGTGTTGTTTTCGATAACGATGACGAATTGATTTCATTGATGCCCCTTTTTCATAACGAAAATGTAAATATAGATAGAGATCTGGTGATATTAAAGTGTGATCTTGCTGGTTGAGGTGGCTTCTTTCTCATGAAGCGTTATCCAGAAGCATTTAGCACTAAGTTAGCGCTAAACATCCACACAGCTTATAAATCCTGGGTGAGGTAGCTTTTTGGGTTCCTGGAAGAAATGATAAACTCTGACACACGAGACATGAATGATTTATAGTGCTGTTGAAATGGACTACCCACCTAGCCTAGTGAACTAGACCAAATTCTTGCCTTGCAAAGTTTGGTCTAGGCACGCTTCATTGGAACCCTCACAGCCCGATCCACTGCTGTGGCTGTCCAATCACAGCTCGCTATAGTTTTGGTTGGGCCAATCACAGGGCTCTATATTGTGGGCCAATCACAGAGCGGGAGTAGCCAATGACGTCAGAGCTGCGGCCGCGAACACAACATGGCGGCAGCTCAGGCAGGAACCACGTTCGTTTGAAATGGCTTGTCATCAACATTGGATTATTTAGACTCCAACGTGCGTAAGTCTGTCGGCTATACTTAGCGGCTTCTTATTTTTATCAAACTAAGTAGTTCAATGTCCCAGTGCACCTGGTATTCACATGTTTTCATACAAAAACGACAGAAATCATTGATGTTAGACGCCATTACTGCGTCCCGCTTTTCCGTCGCTGTGATTACGTCACGTTGTTTGTTACTCTAATTGGTCCTAGCGCTATCCAATTGCGTGCTGACATTTTGAAAGACAACCGTAGATCCCACCTCACGACTGAGAGCCGTCAATGGTTCGTGGCCAGACTATATATTCACATATATAGGATGGCTTGCCAGGCTACTACCCACCACTATGGCTCAAATACAGAACCCCCACAGATCAGCTTAAACCTGTTAGCAGCGCTGTCTCCACCTGCTAAGCAAACCTTTCCACCCCTGATCCTCCTGTCCAAACTTTGGAAGTTGTTTCAGCTTCAGGAGACAAAATTAGTCCAGAGAGCTCAGCTGCTGCCAGAAAACAGACATGTTGATGTTGTAGAAGCACACAACAGTGGATCATCTTGAAGAGAAAGATGGTCAATCTATGTTGGCACTTTAAGAATCAAATGCACCGCTAAAATGTTTTTCTTTACAAGGTAAAATAAAGGGAAATTGGTTCCGTCATAGGCCTCAAGAGTTTTACTGAGAAGTTAGGTCGATCATAGCTGAAGTTCAAAGGTTTAAAAAGACTTTTGTCATTTGAGTTTGTGGTTAAATGTCCAAAAAGCTTAGTAGTCATTTTGTCTCCTTTCAATGTCCTAACAAGTACGATTTAATCATTAAGCCAAAGTTTTTAAACAAATATCTGACGTTGTTTTTAGCGCTTGGACTATGTGTTGGGCAAAACTCTAGTCGTGCATCTTTAGTTCAGTGTAACCACTTGTGTGTGTGCTAATGTCAGCTGTCAGAATACAACTTTAACAATACCTTGGAAATTATAGATCTAGAAGTAAAAACTTCTATAAAGAAAATCCGTCTTTTCTAGTGTGAGTTCATTTTTTAGTTTAAATTTGGCCAATTTTGGCAAACTTTGGTCACCATGGATTTTATTGTGGCATCTTTATTCAAAAACTGTTCCAGTGATTAATTTATTAACCCTCTAAGGGGAACTCATTGAGGCTGATGTTATTGGTGGCTATGAAAGCCTTTCTGTTTTTTACGTTCATAGTTTTTTGTAGGGCTGCAGGCAGCTATCGAATATTTTAGTATTAGAATATTCTATCAAATCCTCTGTCGATTAATCAAATATTCTATTTGACAGCGTTTCAAGTGAAACGAGACTGTGATCTGCTGCTAAAAATATGAAAAAAAATTATGTGGCTGAAATGTCAGACTCTTATAAAAGGCTCAATAATATGTATTAAATTGGTGTTGTCTAGTTCCCTTTTTCCCACCTCAACTGGCTCCTCTCGATGTGGAGGAGCAGCGGGTCTACTCTGAGCCCCTCCCGGATGACCGAGCTTCTCACCCTATCTCTAAGGGAGAGCCCAGCCACCCTGCGAAGAAAACTCATTTCGGCCGCTTGTATTCGCGATCTCGTTCTTTCGGTCACTACCCAAAGCTTGTGACCATAGGTGAGGGTAGGAACGTAGATCGACCGGTAAATTGAGAGCTTCGCCTTTCGGCTCAGCTCCCTCTTCACCACAACAGACCGGCACAACGCCCGCATCACTGCAGACGCAGCACCAATCCGCCTGTCGATCTCACGCTCCACCCTTCCCTCACTCGTGAACAAGACCCCGAGATACTTGAACTCCTCCACTTGGGGCAGGACCTCGTCCCTGACCTGGAGAAGGCATTCTACCCTTTTCCGACTCAAGACCATGGTCTCGGATTTAGAGGAGCTGATTTTCATCCCAGCTGCTTCACACCCGGCTGCGAACTGCTCCAGCGAAAGCCGGAGATCACGTTCTGATGAAGCCAACAGGACCACATCATCTGCAAAAAGCAGAGACCTGATCCTTAGGTCACCAAAACGGATCCCCTCACCACCTTGGCTGCACCTAGAAATTCTGTCCATAAAAGTTATGAACAGAATCGGTGACAAAGGGCAGCCTTGGCGGAGTCCAACTCTCACCGGAAACAAGCCCGACTTACTGCCGGCAATGCGGACCAAGCTCTGACACTGGTTGTACAGGGACCTAACAGCCCGTATCAAGGGGCCTGGTACCCCATACTCCCAGAGTACCCCCCACAGGGCCCCCCGAGGGACGCGGTCGAACGCCTTCTCCAAATCCACAAAACACATGTAGATTGGTTGGGCGAACTCCCACGCACCCTCCAGGACCCCCCCAAGGGTATAGAGCTGGTCCAGTGTTCCACGGCCAGGACGAAAACCACATTGCTCCTCCTGAATCCGAGGTTCGACTATCCGACGGACCCTCCTCTCCAGAACCCCTGAATAGACCTTACCAGGGAGGCTCAGGAGTGTGATCCCCCTGTAGTTGGAACACACCCTGCGGTCCCCCTTTTTAAATAGGGGGACCACCACCCCGGTCTGCCAATCCAGTGGAACTGCCCCCGATGTCCACGCGATATTGCAGAGCCGCATCAACCAACACAGCCCCACAACATCCAGAGCCTTAAGGAAATCCGGGCGGATCTCATCCACCCCCGGAGCCTTGCCACCGAGGAGTTTTTTGACCACCTCAGTGACCTCTGCTCCAGAGATTGGAGAGCCCAACCCAAAACCCCCAGACTCTGCTTCCATCCTGGAAGACGTGCCGGTGGGATTGGGGAGGTCTTCGAAGTACTCGGCCCACCGATTCACAACGTCCCGAGTCGAGGTCAGCAGCACACCCTCCCCACTGTAAACAGTGTTGGTAGTGCACTGCTTTCCCCTCCTGAGGCGCCGGATGGTGGACCAGAATCTCCTCGAAGCCGTACGGAAGTCTTGTTCCATGGTCTCACCGAACTCCTCCCACGCCCGGGTTTTTGCCTCCGCGACCACCCGAGCCGCATTCCGCTTGGACTGCCGGTACCCATCAGCTGCCTCCGGAGTCCCACGGGCCAAAAGGACCCGATAGGACTCTTTCTTCAGGTTGACAGCATCCCTAACCGCCGGTGTCCACCAGCGGGTTCGGGGGTTGCCGCCACGACAGGCACCGGCCACCCTGCGGCCACAGCTACGGTCAGCCGCCTCGACAATGGAGTCACGGAACATGGCCCATTCGGACTCAATGTCCCCCGCCTCCCCCGGGACGTGTTCGAAGTTCTGTCGGAGGTGGGAATTGAAGCTCCTTCTGACAGGAGACTCTGCCAGATGTTCCCAGCAGACCCTCACAACACGTTTGGGTCTGCCAGGTCTGACCGGCATCTTCCCCCACCATCGAAGCCAACTCACCACCAGGTAGTGGTCAGTTGACAGCTCCGCCGTTCCTCCCAACCACACCTCTCCAGGTCTCACTGTCATTGCCCACGTGAGCATTGAAGTCCCCCAGCAGAACGAGGGAGTCACTCGAAGGAGCGCTTTCCAGCACCCCCTCCAGGGACTCCAAAAAGGGTGGGTAGTCTGAGCTGCAGTTTGGTGCATAAGCACAAACCACAGTCAGGACCCGTCCCCCCACCTGAAGACGGAGGGAGGCTACCCTCTCGTTCACCGGGGTAAACCCCAACGTACAGGCACCAAGATGGGGGGCAAGAAGTATGCCCACCCCTGCTCGACGCCTCTCAGTGGGAGCAACTCCAGAGTGGTAGAGAGTCCAACCCCTCTCAAGGAAACTGGTTCCAGAGCCAGAGCCATGCGTTGAGGTGAGTCCAACTATATCTAGTCGGAACCTCTCAACCTCACACACCAACTCCGGCTCTTTCCCCACCAGAGAGGTGACATTCCACGTACCAAGAGCCAGCTTCTGTAGCCGAGGATCAGACCGCCAAGGTCCCCGCCTTCGGCTACCGCCCTTTCCACATTGCACCCGACCCCTTTGGCCCCTCCCACGGGTGGTGGGCCCATGGGAAGGGGGACCCACGTCTCCTCTTCGGGCTATGCCCGGCCGGGCTCCATGGGTGAAAGCCCGGCCACCAGGCGCTCGCCAGCGTGCCCCACCTCCAGGCCTGGCTCCAGAGGGGGGCCCCGGTGACCCGCGTCCGGGCGAGGGAACACTGGTTCCATTTATTGAACTCATCATAAGGGGTATTTTGGGCTGCGCTTTGTCTGATCCCTCACCTAGGACCTGTTTGCCATGGGTGACCCTACCAGAGGCATAAAGCCTCAGACAACTTAGCTCCTAGGATCATTGGGACACTCAAACCCCTCCACCACGATAAGGTGGCAACCCAGGGAGAGGTGTTGCAGAATTGAATAATTTAAATGTATTTTTACGTTCACTAATAACATCTGGACCATTAATAAATACTCTAAAATAACTTTATTTAGTGTTACTTTAATTCTGAGAAGTGCACAAAGTTAAGATTTAACAGTTAGTTAAATTCAGAGTTCAAAAACTGATTCAGCTTCAGAAATTTTGTGCATCAACTGATGTTATTAGTGACATTTTAACATGAAAATGAGGTGGAAAACGTCTAGATATTGGCCATAAAAATAGGCTCATAAAAATCGGCAGTACATGTCGGTTGACCTCTAGCGAACGTACACCAGAAGAACCGTGTTTTACATATTTACAAACCTTTTTCTAATTTGTAGTCAAACTGGTGAACAAACTCGTTTTTACGGGTTCCGTTCCATTAGCTTGTTTTCTCTCAATGATTTTTTTTACTTACAGTGCTGCTTTGTTAATAAATAATTAACTGTTAAGTAGGGTGCAGAGAAAGTTCGGGATCCAATTATTTCATTGTGATTTGCATTTAAAACGGATGAACAGTCCAGGGACCCATTCATCCCAAACAATGTAGTTTCTATTAAAACATTTTCAGCAGACCAATTACACACATGGAGGATTCACTCGGCTTACAACCACTGACCTTGGAAAACATTAGGAATTTAGGATTTCCCTGGACATTTCACCCTGCCGTGATGAGAATATAAATAATTTTACAAGGTCTGCACAATGCAAAAAAATATATAATTCAGCACAAAACAAAACCCACACAAAGTCATTAGAAAAGGCAAATTTATTTAAAGCACTTACATAGAAAAATATGATTGATTTGAGTCAACAATAATAAATAGAGCGCCTGACGATCCCCAGGCCGTGTCCGTACGTCTGTACAATCAATATCCAGGTTCACAATACAGCAAAGGCACTAGCATTTACCACAATCAACGACACACTGATGGAGGCGGTGCGGATGGCAGCGGGGGGGGCGGAGCAGGGCTCTTCGTGGCACCGATCGCTCAAAACTTCGTCCAACAACCAACGCAAACACCAGTTTGGTATCGTTTTTCTGCCGTGATTCAGTAAAAATGACTCTGGATGGATTTCCTTTTCCTCCTACGCAGGAACAAAAGCCCGAGAAATCTAATCACAGTAACTAAAACTAACAACTTAAATTTAAATAAATGGTACAAAATTAAATAAACCATCAGTTTCAATTTTCTTTGTTTAGCAGAAAGTGATCGACTTGGCTTGAGTTTACACAAAATGACTAAAATTAACAAATGTTTGTCAGGAGGTACATTTTAGATCAGTCAGGTTCAGACAGCAGCGTGACAAAAAAATACTAACTTTTAAAGTCCATCTGAGATTAAATGTTTTCTAGTCAGATCAGAGATCAGATCTTTACAAAGTAAAACCACCACTGCAGTAAAGAAAACTTTATAAAAGTTTTAGATGAGAGAAAAGACCTTCTGTATCAGGTTTTCTAAAAGTTTATGTTAATGATACTTTTATTCTTATTTGTTTAATATTTGTGCCGCCATCTTGACCCGAGGTCTGGATTAAGGAGCTGGTTTCACAAATCCTGGATAGACGATCTGGTTTATTTTATTCTGAATTCAGTAAGTCATCGTTTAAAGGGTGAGTAACACCATGGGCGGAGACTTATTCCAAGCAGACTTCCTGTTAGAAAAATACCTGCAAAATAGGCGTCACCTGGAGGACCGAGGGAGCGGCACTGAGGCAGTGATTGACACATACAGTCTTTGGATTGACAGCACCACCATCAACCACCCCACGTGGGCTCTCGGAGTTTCCCAGTCGGAAAAACTAGCGCGTGCGCACTCGCGCGTGTACAGGAGCGCACAAACAAGCAAACCTAGCGCTCAGGAGAACAAGCAGACTCAGAAGCACCAGCAGGTTGGAGGATTTACTGTCCACCGCGATCACCAGAAAAAAAGGGGAGGAGGAGGGTTTTTTTTCAAGGAGGCGAGCGGCTCCGAGCTCTAACGTGTCATATCGGCAGGTGAGTGGTTGCGCCAGGTGGAGGTGCGGCCGACTCAGCTGGAGTCCAGTGCAGCGCAGCCACGTAGTAAGGTAGACAACGTCACCGTGCGCTGCATCTCTACAGCAATCAGCTGGGGCTGATTCTAAATCAGTGTGGAGCAGAGTTTTGACCTGAAGGTGGAGATATAATTATGGTTTTTGCCTGTAATATTACATTTTAAGTAAGTTGCACTAAACTGCCAAAATAATGATTACACATGTCTACAGCACTATTAGATACTCATCTATACAGGTTATCAGCACAAAAAAGTTGATTTAGGTGTTACTCGTTCTTTAAGTCTGGCTGAGTCAGAGGACCAATCGTAAAACAAGCAGCAGACACATAGAAACTATGTAATCATGATGGGATTGGTGAAAATATTGAAGTTTTCTTCTCTCCAGACTCTAAAACGTTTGAGTGATTTAGATTAGTCTTAAAAACATTTTCTACAGTAGAACCAAATTTTATCCCTGAAAAGGTTCTGATTTTTTATAGTTCAGTGATACTTGAAGATCAGAAACAGACCTTATTTATTTAACAGGAACCAACTATAATAAATGTTTATGCTATATAACTGTTATGGTCCTTTTCTAAGAGAACTGATCGTTTAGGAGGGGTTGAGTTCTTATGAAGAAAACCCAGATCAGCTCTATAGAAAGTAATTATAATGCAAAAGTGGAAATATTCCAGTCAGAAAACACTAAACAATCACACGTTTCTAGGTAGCCAGATATTTTTTGTTGGACTTCTCAGTTATAAAGGATTAATGATTCATGTTGGCTTCTTCCATCCTTGTATAATTGTACATTTTGATTATTAATTACCTTTTTGTTGTAGCAATCGTTAAACATCCAGGTTCATGAGTGGTTCTGATTTTAAACATTCAGTTTAAAAACACTTAATTTAACCCAACTTCCTGTTTAGTTAGCGTAGCGTTGCTACGGGAGCCCAGAGGTCCAAACTGTGAGTTGATGTAAATAAAAATGTTTTTTCAGGAGCTGGATGGTGAGAAATCATAACCGTAAATAGTGGAGGTGTGGTTTTCTACGCGTCATACGGAAAGCCCTTGTTCTTGTGTTGACATTTAACACTCTACAAGACGCACGCGAGTTTGTCCTCCAGACGGGGTAGAAATGTGTAAAATAACTTTAGTAATAGTCAAGTTCTTTAATTTTACTAAAATAAAACCGACTCAGAGGAAAAGTAAACATTCCAAATCTCAGATGGACTTCACCCAAAGGATCATGGGTAAAATGTTACAGTAGACGGCACATAAAACCAGTGGTTCAGACTCCGGCGTTGGTCCCAATCATCCATTTGTTCTGTTGCTTTAAACGATAAGTTAAAAGGTGAACAGAACCTGTAGTGCAACAGTTCACATGCAGGACAGAAGCGAGCATGACGCCGACCACAGGCAGGAAGCGTGTTGATGATGTGCGGGATCATACAGACACACCTAAAGCCCACAAACACTCTGAAATTATCCAAACGGGAATCTATGGATCAAAGAGGTCAGAAAATATAAAACAAACTTATTATGTAAAGCTGAAATCAAAACTGTAAATGTTTACTATCATTGGTTCTGATTAACGCTAAAAAAAACTAAAGTTTTATTAAATATCTTTGTAAATATCATGAACTTGATAAGGCTTGGATCATTCTCCAGTTCGACTGGCCTCACAGGTGTAGGTTGTCCCATCGAGTCCAGGTCTCTGTGCAGACTGGTTCCGTTTGCGTCCTCTGGGAAAAGCCCTGATTGTCAGAACAAATTGCAAAACGTTTTATTTCTCTTTGTTTCCACAGCCGTCGGTTGTCCCCCTCAGCTTTTGCTGATTCCTGCGTTTGGAGAAGCCAACATTATCCCGTCCTTTCCTTCATCGCCTGGTTCGACTGGAGAATTAATGCACAGGAGCCGGGGAACGCTCAACAGGGCCGTAAAGCTTGACTGCATCACCATCATCCGCGCTCCGCTGCGTTGTCACCCCCAGCATGAGTACGTATCCGAGCCCTTGGGGGTCCGACGGGTCTGCTGGACCTCAGCCGTCCTTAGATGTTCCTCTGGGCAGTGAGGTACTTCAGAGCCGCCGCGCCATACTTCCTGGACAGGTCCTGATGAAACTCATCCTTCAGCGTGTTCAGACAGTTGCGATAGCTGGAACTGGAGCGGAACTTGGAGATGTCGAAGCTGGGAGCGTGAGGCATGTGGATCATGAACGCGTTGGGGAGAACCATCAGGTCGTACTCCTGAAAGGACAACAGAGTGTTTCATATTTAGTAAACTAAAAGTTGATGATTAAAGTTTCATTATTAGATCAAATCTGATGATGACAACGTGACATGGAGGAGGATTCCTAACCAGCAGGTGAGAGAGAAGTTTCTGACCCAGAATAAATGAGATGATGTACAGGTGTTGTGCAGAGACGTGTTACGTATCAATAAGAGTTTGTCCACTAGTGACATTTTAGCATGAAAATAAGGTGGAAAACGTCCAGATCTCGGTCATGAAAATTGGCCCATAAAAATCGACAGTACAAATCAGCCATCAGCTGACCAGGTCTCCTACATATTTGCATCGGTATTGGCAATAGAAAAACAATATTGATCGACCTCTATGACTAAGTCAGGTGGAGACACGGTTTTGATGGGTAACATGTCTCTACACAACACCCCATGCTGAAGGATGTCTGGAGTACAGCCAAGTTTATTCTTTAGGCCACTATCTTGATGAAAAAGTGTGGAAGTTCTTCAATAAATTCCTTCGTTTTAACTGCTAGGTTTGAAATATCTCACCTGCTGGTTAGGAAGACTCCAGACCAGAGCAATCGATTTTATCAGTATTAGTCCCTACCACTGAGGTCGACAGATGAAATAAACTCAGTCCAGAACCCTGCCCAGCGGGGCGTAGACGTACCTGAGCATCCAGCTCAATGATATGAGACACTTTGTTCCAGCCGAAGCCCACAAAGCGCTGGTCGTACTCGGGACAGTCTCGTCTCACCACGACGTACGGCTCAAAGTCTGGCTCCCACTCCACCTTGTAGGGCGTGGTGGCTGTTCGCCATTTGGCATAGTTGGTAGGAGCGTGACCCTTCGGCCACACGTGGTACCTGAGTCAGAGAAGTCATTAAATCACTATGTTTACGTCTGTTCCTCTGATGGTTGATTTTGTCTTCTGATACCTGAAGGTGTAGAGAGTCCCCATGTCCAGCATGGAGAGCAACTCGGCTTTGGATTTAGGGAAGGACAGACGGTAACGCAGAGTCTCAAAGGCCGGAACCACCAGAGCCTTCTTGGTGTGAGCCATGTCCAACTGGACCACAGACTTCCTGTAACAGGAGCAGGTACACAAACACTCATCCTCAGACCAAATCCAGGACTTCATGGGAATGAGATGGTGTGAGCTAGCGTAGCAAGCCATCCTATATATGTGAATATGCAGTCTGGCCACGACCCATAGGAAACGTTCAGTCGAAGGTCGGGATTTACGGTTGTCTTTCAAATTGTCTCTACATGCTATTGGACAACCAACAACGTGACGTACTCACCACTACGGATGTCAGTCAACGAGACAGTCTGCCATACACCATAGAAGAAAACGCAAATACATCCTTTTACTAAATAAAGGACTTAAGTACCTCTATCTGCTCTTGACTCAAAGAAAAGCCCAAGTCTTAATAGTCCAAAGTTGGTGCCAAAGCTGTTTCAAATGAGCCGTCGCCATCTTAGGTTCGCTCAGTCGCGGTAACATTCCGCCCACCAAATCGATAGAGCGCTGTGATTGGCCAGCCACCAGACTGGTTAGGGATGCGGAGATTCAAATTACCGTTCTCCACTCTCAGCAGTGAGGGGGGGTTATTTAGACGTGTAAATAAAGGAAAGGCTGAGTGGGCAGTGAAATTAGCTCTGAGACAATTAGAAGCATGAAGAGCAGAAAAGTGGAACGTCGTTCAGCCATTTTGAACAACAGTATCCCAGTTACTCCGTCTGATGACATCAGAACCCTTCAGGTCTTATCCAAACTTCAACTTCAAATCTACTTTAACGTGTTTGTTGGAGCATGAAAAGTAATAAAGTAGAACTTCTGGTTGATTATTTCTAACATACCTTTTAGTTTTTCACCACAGGGACTCAGTCTGGTTTTACTTTTATTTCTCTGTGATGCTACAGAACAGAAACGCTCTAATCAGAGCTCCATGTTTGTGGTCACTATGTTTAAATGAAGTGATTGTGGAGTTATAAACCTGTGCTGTGATTTCCCAGGAGGAACATTAGCAGCTTCACTTCAGTGCCTGACAAATCATAACCTGCTGTGTCTTTTATGACCTGCGTTATGGAGCAGCTCAGGTTTCCCTCTCCCACAGCAGCGTAAAGGTGAGAGAGATTCCCTCCTGAGCTTAAAGAAAGGCTGCTATTTTCCAGGAGAGCTGGTCTTACCTGAGGTAATCGTAGAGCCCGTACATCGGCAGGAAGTCCACGTCAGTCAGGAACACGTAGGGTGTGTTGGCGTTCTTGAGAGCCACGTTCCTCACCAGGTTGACCGGGTAGAACTGGCCCTCCTTGTAGACGATGTGGTAGCCGACATTCTTGCGGTTTTTGAGGACCTCTGAGGCCTGAGCGTAGCGTAGGAACTGCTGAGCCTCGGCATCGGACATGTAGAGCGCCAGGCTGATGGGGCCTTCCCAGTGCTTACAGATGGCCTCCAGCATCTGCAGCCTGCAGGAGGAAGACCATCATGAAGGTTAAACACAAGATTATCATCAAAAAGTCCTGTAGAGTTAGAAACAAGCACAGCACCTGTCCATGGACAGCTGAGCCACCAGCGTGATGTCTGTGTCGTCCTCGGTGGGCGTGTACTCGTACTGCAGGAAGTACAGGTGCACCCGGTGCACCGTCAGACGCTCCCGCCGGAAGTCGTAGCACTGATCATCCTCGTCCAGCTCCTCCAGAGCTGCTTGCAACTGATGACACACAAAACCAGAATAAAAGACTACAGTCCCTGAAAAGAAATTGGGCTTGAATGGCACAGTTCCATTTAATCTAGTATTTTTTCACACAGCTGGAAGGACTGGATATGGCAGGTTTTGAGGAAGGTACAATTCCTGACGCTCCATCTAAAGGAGTTTTATGTGGTTAACAAGTTCCCAAGAATATCCAAGTTTTTTTCTCCCTCAGCTGTCGACTCAGCTCTGAGTAGTTACCTTTAACTCTAGAGTTTACACTAGTCGTAGTTTATTCACATCTCTGTGATGAGCTGTACACTGGCAGGTGACGACGTCAGATCGTCTCACCTGGACGCTTTCTGGGTTGGCTTGACTCGGACAGCCAAACAGCTCCCGCCGCAGCAGGTTTCCGTCGTATTCTAGGAAGGTCAGGTAGAGGTTCCTGAAGAACTCCACGTGTTTGTTCTTCACTCGGAGCTTCTTCGGAGAGTTCCAGTGAATCACCTGGAAACATCAGACACGGCTATTTAGTGTTTTATTCGTTCATGTTAAGAAGAGTTAAACTAGCCATTGGTGAACTTTTAGCCGCCCACGATGACAGATTTTAGCTGAACTTCTCTCTATTAACTCATTCACTGCCATTGACGACTATAGTCGTCATTTCCCTTTTTTTACGGGGCGGGCATCGGAGCGAGCCCCCGCACCATGGGAACAAACATCACGTGTCTAAAGCGGATCTTCATCCATGTATGTCACACATCACGTGATCAGGAAGCGGAAAATCAGTGGATTACAAGTTTGTTTTGGGCCTCTGCTGTGAAAAAAATGATGCGCCAAACCGGAAATGCTTCTGCAGCAGCGCTTGGGCACCAGATTGTGAAAGAACGGATGGTGTAAGAAGTGATTCTACTCTTTCTTTTTGTAGTTTTGGCATTTACATGATCATAGAGCACAATGTTCTGTGACTCTTCAAAAAACAGTAAAAACGCTGGCAGTCAGGGGCTTTCTGATCAGAAAACGGCTGGCAGTTAATGAGTTAAACATCCAAATAAACATGTTTGTTAACCTCAGCACATCCTACAGGCCTGGATCAGTACTGCAGCACAACAGAATATTGGCACCATAGATATATATATCACTAGATGCCTTAACTGGGAGTCGACAGCGTCCCTACACGGCGGCCATCTTACTTCGGACAGAAACGGTCCGTTCTCACTGGTAGCAGATGGAAGGTGAGTGAACAACTTAAAGGGGTCAGCACCTGAAATCTTCACTTTTCTACTTAAAAACATGTCTATAATGGTTTCCTAATGATTTTTCACTGGCTGAGAAGCCGATATTCAACATTGACGCGTTTGTTTAATCTTGCCTTCTTCAACCAGCTCACACGCACCCCACGAGCACGCGCACTCCAACACGAGAACTTGAGTTCTGGCCGTATATGTCGGCACAACGGCCTAATATAAACAAACATGAACCACAACAAACACAACAAAGCTCATTTCATAACGTGAAACGCATAAATGATGTCTCACCGTTGACGACTCGTGTTATAATCCGTGTTACGGGAGACAAAACTCCGATCGGTGTGTGTATTCCAGCTTCACAACAGCATAAGAGCCGATGCCTGGATGAGCTTGCTTCTCTCCCAACTCAACAACAAAGGAGGACGCCATTACACACGAGGCGAGGCCCGGGCTCGTAAATACACGGTTAGATCCCGTAGGTCACTGCCAGGTCGGGTTCAGTTATAACTTTTGTTGTTTTGGAGCAAGACGCTGAAGCCGCGTCCTGCTTCCTGCTTCCTTCCACCAATGAACGCCCTCCTCAGTCCCGCGCGCGTCCGAGACAGCTGAAATATCGCGTGTGAGCTCGCGAGAAAATATGCCCTTCACAATAAAGGATTAAAAAATCACATTTTTAATTTATTTTTCCAATACAATTTAGTTTAATGGTCTAAAAGACTATAATAGGATGTAGATATCCACGGTATTATAGGTGCTGGCCCCTTTAAACAAAAACACTCTTAACTCGATGAAATATTATCGGATTTACACGCGGGTTGCATTATTACAATCCTTATAACACATAGGCTGATAGGACATAATTGCACATTTTTAAATTAATGGGCCAAATCCGTCATATTTTAGAGCCACATCTCTGGCGTTTATAACAAATCAAACCGTTTGAAAATTGGTTAAAAGTTGAGCAAGTTAGAGTTATTTAAATAGTACATGCACCATTGACACCAATGTCACGAAAGGGGGCAGCTGTCTGAAGTAAGATGGCCGCCGTGTAGGGACGTTGTCCAATTGACGAACAGTGCGGGTCAGGCATCTAGCAATATATATGATATCTATGATTAGCACCACTAGGAAGGAAGTGTTGAGGATAATCAGAGGAAGTGACATCATAACTGAGGGTTCTGGGAGTTTTTGCTAAATAAACAAAAAATAAATAAATAAAACCTTTTCTTTTCAGGAAAAGCCCCCAATTGGGGGGCGCTAGGGCCCAAAGGGTTAAATGTGAGGTGTGTTTTTTACATCTACAGTAGAACTTCCTCCAGTATTTTAAAATACTCCAACTCAAAGTCTCAAACACACACACACACACGTGCTGAACATCTGAAGCTCAAGACAGTAGATTATTATTGTCTGTTTTCCAGTCAAACTCCTGCTAGGAATTCTGATGAGGTGTTTCCAGGTCGTGTTCTTCTCCAGAACCACGGAGCAGCCATTGGTTAGTCCCGTCATCAGATCATCTCTGAATATTTTCTCACTGGACAATAAACTTTAAAAATGGCTGCAGAGCAGCTCCTCTGTAAGTGCTGGGCATCACGTTCAGGTGACGTACCTTAAGGTCGGACACCTCGGTGTAGCACTGCTCGGAGCGGGTGTGGTCGGACAGCTGAACGTTCCAGAAGCAGGGCAGCTGGTGGACCAGGACCGGGTTCTGCTTTATGAAGGCGTTGAAGATGTCCTGCAGTCAGACAGAGAAACGGGTTCAGCCAGGTTTGTTTCTGTTGCTTTGTTCTCCAGGATGAGAGAAAGACATGATCATTTCTGTTAGGAAACACGCAGGTCACGACCCGACAGCTAACGATGCGTTTGAGTGCAGCTCAGATCAAAGAAAGCTGATCAATACAAAACATTTCGAGTGAATTTAAACCATCAAAGGCTGACAAATGAACAAGGAGACTTTTTGGAGCCACTTTGAACACATCAGACTTTTTCAGGATAAGATAAAGTTAGTTTTCTATTAAACTGAACCTCAAAAGTCGGCGGTTTGGGTCAGAATATTCCTCTAAGCTCGGTGTAAAACATCATCTGTTCTCTGTTTCCCAGTTGGAGCTGAACGTCTGCAGACAGACTCAGAGTTACATGCTGTAATAAAACACCTTCAGTAAAGGAGCCGTTTCATTTCAAAGTTCATTATGTCCACTCCCTTTTAGATTATAGGAAGATGGACGGTACTGTTTTTCTCAGGGCAGCGAATAGATTCTGTCTACGTGTACGAGTCGGTAAAACATGATGGCTAAAGAAGTTATTTCAGCTGTTTAAAGGAAAAGTTCGCTTTTTTAGACATTAAGTTGTATGTGTTCCTTCGCCCACCCAGTGCTCTGTAAACTTTGATCCATTTCACACACACCCCTGGTCAGAGAGTCTCAGGGGAGAAGTGATTCAGAAACGTAGTTCTGGCTATTTTCTGGGGCGATGTATCTGCGCCGTTTAGCCTCACAAAAGGATTAGCCTCTGAAAGCATGACTAATTTACATCTCAGAAACAAAGCAGATAAATTTACAACGTCACCTTACAACGGGACTACTTTTTGTCATTCGTATCCCTGCGCTGCTCACCGCAGAGATTGAGTGGCGCCTCGCGTGTCAGCTGTTTCACTGCTGAATGCTGAAAACATGTCAGACTCCGTCTCATCTGATGACGAATTTCATTTTTAACACCAGATGAATCAGATGAAGAAGAAACTTATTTTACTACTACCACGTCAAAAGGATATCTTTATGAGCCAGAGTACACGGATGAAGAATTGCATTTGCTACACAAAACACACACATCAACACAGATTGTTGACAAAGCTACTGCAGTCTATGATCAACCATCGGTGTAAAGATGATTGCATAAATAATGCTCTAAAATGCGAAGATGATTGCATGAATACGGCAGACATAGCGGAATAAATTATTTTTAAAAAACAAAACTTACCCAGATTTCTGGTACGGCCGAACTCTTCAAAAACAGTCTTTCGCTTTTCCTGAATTTTTTCCTGATGTAATCATCCTCTTTGAAGTGTGCACTGCACAAACGAAAGGTTTTGACTTGTTCCAGCCGAGTATCCTTGGAGTAGCCGATTGCTAAAAGCCACTGATGCCTTAGAGAAACGTCCTTAGCAGGAAAAGTGTGAAACCGAAAAGGTGATCCTGTAACATCCTTATTGTTACAACCCGGGAACCTGCAGGTACGCACCATGGCTCGATATATTTAAGAAAAACTACTTTTAAGTGACTTTAGAAGTTGTTGTTTCACTCATACAGCCAGGATTAGCAGCCAGACGCGACGCCGTTCCATCTCCGCGGTGAGCAGCGCAGGGATACGAATGACAAAAAGTAGTCCCATTGTAAGGTGACGTAAATTTATCTGCTTTGTTTTTGAGATGTAAATTAGCCATGCTTTCAGAGGCTAATCCTTTTGTGAGGCTAAACGGCGCAGATACATCGCCCCCGAAAATAGCCAGAACTACGTTTCTGAATCACTTCTCCCCTGAAAATCTCTGAGCAGGGGTGTGTGTGAAATGGGTCAAAGTTTACAGAGCACTGGGTGGGCGAATGAACACATAAAACTTGATGTCTAAAAAAGCGAACTTTTCCTTTAAGGCCTTCATAAGAGAAGAATATCAGTTACATTAAATAAAACATGGATGCTGCTCTGATTGGTCAGCTCCACCTGACCAAAAGCGCCACACCCTCTTTAGGGTGACATCACATCGTGATAACCCCAGCAGTGGTTCTCAATTTTATCACGATGACGTCGTTTGTCTCACCTGATCAGCGAGCGATGTACTGAGCATGCTCATTAGCTCCCGCTCTGCCGTTAGTCGCCACATCTGTTCCCAGCTGATTCTCCGCAGACGCTCCAGGTAGAGAAGAATGACGCCTGCGGCAAAGAAGACGACCTCTTCCACGTGAGCAAAGTTCAACACAAATTAGCACAGATTAAGTTAATCCCAGCATATGACAGGGTTAGGGTACCTGTGTTGAAACCTCTTCCCAGTGCGGGCCAGGGTTTGTGGTTCTTCCACAGGTTTCCCAGGTACCAGTCGCTCTGGTTCTCCACCAGACCGATCACCTGCTTGTCTGCAAAGAAAGATTCAGTCGACTCTGATCAGCGGATTTCTCTAATAATTACCATCAATGATTCCACTCATTACTACTTTAAACTCTCCGGTGAGTCGTCAGGTGTTCTCCCATACTTAGATACATCTCTAATAGGTTTCAGGATCAGGGTTTATTATTTATATTTTATAATCATGTCTACAGATAAGAAGACGATGACTCACCAGTAAACTTCCTAAAAATGCCCCAGAGCTCCGCGATGTCGGTGGCGAAGGTGATGTCGGTGTCCAGGACGATGACCTTTGACAGGTCGGATGGTAATGCTTTGGTTAGCGTTAGCTTCATCAAGCCATAAATACCTGAGTAGTGCTTGTTGGGTATCCAGGACACCTCGGACTGAAACGAGAACCAGACCAGCGGGTTTGACTTCATCATTCATGAGAAAATATTCACAACACATCCCGGATATTCTGGCAAAAACACATTTCCTTTTTTTTCTTACACAATCTGTAAACAGTGTCGTTTAATTAATTCTCTGGATTCAGAGTAATTGGATCTGCATAAGTGCATCATCTGCAAATATAATCGGCTTAGAGTCACGGCCGTTTTTCTCTACTTTAATGCGAGTTAATGAAAAGCGAAGAAAGGCTGCAGGTCGACGCGTCTGACAGCACAAAGGACTCATTGTTCAGCACAAAGATGGTGCAGCAGGAGAATGTGATGATGGGAAGCAGCCTGGAAACACAAACACTCATTTATTCATGCTTGTTCTTTTATATTCCACTCAGAGCGCATTCATCAACTCGATGCTACACTAAATTATTTCTGCGTGTGCGCGTTGAAGTGTCACTTGACTCGTCCAACTCAATTAGTTAGTCTTTCTGTCAAAGGAAACTGGGAGAAGGTTGAAGGATGTTTGTGTTTTAACGGCTCTGCCGACACAAACAGTAACGTCTACACCCTCACGAGAAGATTTAGTCTCTAATTTGTCTTTTTTTAAAGATAAAGTTGTATTTATTCTCTGTTTGAATCAGTGGTTCTTAAACTTTTTAAGTAAACAGAAAAAAGTGTATTAGCCTTTAAACATGATCACTTCACATGTATTTTTATGTTTCTTTTAATAAAAAAAAAGATTAGTTATGATTTAGAAATTTAATTTGATTCCAACAATCCCACTGGGCTGCAGCAGCTGGATAAAATACTCAATATGAAAATCTTCCTGAGAGACTTTTGCAACTTTTTAATTCTTAAGTCGGGTCACCAGGGGTCAGTCACGAAGTGTTGTAATTTTGTCACAACTTAATATTTGGTCTCTAATGAATCCCAGAGCTGTTGCACACGTTCTGTCTCACGGAAACTAAACTGACAATTCAAATAATGAACTAAAACAGTTCTTAAAAACAGACATTTCAATATAAAAAACTAAATAATAAAAACCCTGACATTAATATGCCCTTATTATTATTATTAGTGCACATAACAGGTACGCATGCGTAACATTTTCTTTGTTCCACATTGCCTGCATGGCAAAAAATAAAAAAAACATGATAATTGATAAATGACCCTCACTTGTATTGCGCCTTTCAGACTCAGAGGACTCCAAAGAGCTTTAAACTACAGTGTTTCATTCATCCATTCACACACTGGTGGTATGAACTACATTGTAGCCACAGCTGTCCTAGGACACACTGACAGAGGCGAGGCTTCCAAGCACAGGCGCCTATCCAGCAGGCAACATGGGTTAAGTGTCTTGCCCAAGAGCACAACAGCAAAATTCTCTGCCAGGAGCCGGGATCGAACCTGCAACCTTCCAATTACTGGACAACCTGCTCTACCTCCTGAGCTACTGCTGCCCCACATGCTCATTTCTTGAGTGCTCTGCCTAAAACCACCGCTGAACTACGGCCAACGCCAAAGTAGGTAAACTTTATTTTTTGTCACCTTTCAAGATAAAAATCACAAGGTTCTTCTTAAACAAAAACAAACCATAGGAGACAGAAATGACAAAAGAAGCTAACAAGCAGCAACGGATCTGCAGGAGTTCACACAAAATCAAGCCTGAAAAAATGAGTTTTGAGCTGCTTTTGATATCTTCATGATATGTTATGATCTCATCACAAGAATTTTGGACAGTAAATGCTAACGGAGGACCGATGAAGACATTGTACTGAATTACTGACAGATTCTTTAGAGATAAGTTTAAGGATCAAGCTGTAGTTGATCCTCCACCCGACTGGAAGGAAACATCAGAGAATTTCTAAAGGCTTGGATTTGTTTTAACATATCAAACATCCTGTTTGTGTCTGACGCTTTGATGCTCCAACTCATCTGCTGGAGGAGCTTTAACATTAAACCCGCGGAGCAGGAGGCGTCCTCTCACCTTCAGCTCGTCTGCGTCGTAGAAGCTGACCTGCACAGATGGGACCATCCAGGACTGGAACAGAGAGCTCAGGATGCGATTGGCTACCGTGTCCGTGATGAAGTGAAAGTGGAGAGGGTTCCTCCTGAAGGTTAGACAGAAGACAGTTACCATTTTCAGATCAGATTTCTGCAACAAGGTTAACTTAAAGGTCATTTTTAAGAAGAATAAGCTAAAACATGTTAAAGCAGTTACTGTGGGTTAAACTCATCCTGTTTTCTGGGTGCTTCCATGCCTGGATCTGGTCTGGAGCACGTTCAACTGGAGACAACAGAAACTCACCTGTGAAACAGGACGGACTTGACGAGGGTGACCACGTCTCTGCTGGCGTTGTGACCGGCACAAACGCACGCTACATGGATCAGCTGTGGAAACAACAAGAAGCAGTTTCACCACAAACCAACTTCCTAGTTCTGATTATGTTTTTGTGTTTAAACCATTTTCATCCTAAAAACTAACGTCTGAGTTACGAACGCATCAAGTCACTTTTATAGAGAAGAAAAATAAACCAGAACCGTTTCCTCACCTCACACTTCTGGACGGGGGGCGATCGGGAACAATCCGTGTGGTTCTTCTCCTCCGCCGTGTTGTCCCCATCCTCTGGGACGGTGTCTGCTGATGCCCCCCACTGCTGGTTGCCATAGTTACCCTCCACCAGCTGGGCGGCAGTGCCCTGCGATTGGCTGAGCTGCAACCGGATCTGTCGGTTCTCCTCCTCCACCTCTCGGACCCGCGACTCGAGGACGGCTCGCTCCAAAACCTGTGCAGCGGGGGTGTCGGCCAAACAGGGGGCCAGGAGGAGGGAGCGACCATCTGAGGGGGAGGGGAGACCACCTGAGTTAAGATTGCATTAAATATTCACAATAACAAACGTTCTTAGATCAAGTACGTGTTTGTTTGGGTTTGTTGCTTTCTGACACGTTTCTATGGTTACTGAAGTAGATTTACAGCATTTCATTTCCAAGCTGTCATCAACTTCTGGTCCAGATCCTGACTCATGGAGCCCATTCTTCATCATCAGTGCTGCAGATCTGAGGTTGAACTGGGTGAGTCCACTCCTTTGGCTGAATGAACACACTCAGAAATGGAATTCATCCTAAAAACCTGTCCCGTCGCTGCACATCTAGCAGAGAATCAGGTGAGAAGTGGCTTCTTTACTGCCCTACCTGGCAACTAACAATTGAATTTAAAGAAGTGGCTGATAAATAAAAAAAAAAAATGTTCTGAACAGTTAACCCTTATTGCACCTGTTGTAGGATGTGGGCTAGGGTGGTTTGAATTACCTCAGTCTGGAGAAACCAGTAAGTTCTGACCAGATTGATGAGCTAATAGTTATAGATCCTTATGGTGCCACAAATGTCATGTCAGACATTTACTGTGATTTGCAGTGAAGCTAGCTACTTTTGTTCCAACACTTATGATTAGATTCATGTGATGCAGAATTACCACCAGCTGACAAGTTTAGAAAATGTTTTAATGGACTGCAGGGAACTTTTGAGTTGATAGAAATCCATTTTTTCTTCTTCAGTGACTAGCTATTAGCTTATCAATCAGAACTAATCTCAGCTTTATCACACGTAAGCTGTTAAAGGAGTTGAGAAACATTTCTACAGAGGTTCTGAACAAATTTAGAAACTTTTCCTGTAATTTATCTTTTTGGTTTTCAGTTAAAATTTTTATTTATTTCAGTTCATCTTTTTTTATTTGCTAAATTATGCATTTTTTAAAAAATTACTCTTTGCCACAGCCTAAAATGTAGATTGAAGCTGTATGAGATTTTTATTTAAACAAATGAAATAAAAACCACGAGAGCCAACATCTGCAACACCAGCAACGGTTTGTTTTGATCTGACACGTCTCAAGCAGATGTGAGAATAAACTCCAGTGCAATAAAAACATTTTTCTCAAAGATCAGAGAAATATAAACAGCATAA
Organism: Aphyosemion australe; assembly: GCA_006937985.1. Lineage (NCBI taxonomy): Eukaryota > Metazoa > Chordata > Actinopteri > Cyprinodontiformes > Nothobranchiidae > Aphyosemion > Aphyosemion australe. The sequence goes on from SSNS01001090.1 coordinate 47,397, forward strand.
AAATGCTAATTTAGTGGCAGGAGGTCAAACCGCACATATGCTGCCATGAATATTTACAGTTTGACATCAGCAGCAAACAGAATGCATCTTGTGTTTTTCAGACAAACCAAGAGTGTGAACGTGAACTTCTGGCTCCCAATCATCATGACGCCGCTCGGCGGATCTGCCAGCCAGAAGCCCCCCCCCCCCCGAAACGTCCTGAAACGACTGCTGAGATAACCGAGCCACCGTATTTTCCCTTTCACCTTCCCCTCTCCCAGACATTTCCCAGAGCTCCTATGGTGGAGACACGGCTGTCGGGTTGGTCCACATGTTGAGGTGATTTTATCATGTTCCTGATTGTGTGAAACTATCTGGAGATCGTAGAGAAGATCGTCTCCACCTCTGTGGTCCGAGAGTAAAAGAAGGCCAACAGTTCTAAGATCTGATCAACTTTCAAATCAGCTTTGGTTCTGATCTCCAGACAGTTTCACAGCTTCTGAATGTGATCATCAGAACATCAACAGTCCCTCAGGGGGGACGTTCAGGTGGTTGATTTGTAAACTAGTTCACATTAATGAAGCTCCATTCTCAGAAAGGAGATGAAATCTGGTTGGATTTTTCTAAACCTCCTGGAACTTCCACGATGGACCTTCACCAGCAGATGATCGCTGATCTGCTCTTTCTAAAACCTTCGGGGTGGCTTAAAGGTGAACTTTTTAGGGTTTTAGTTGTTCTGATTTCATCTTTGTTGTTGAACCCAAACATTAAACACAAAGAGGCTCCAGTTCTTTCAGCCTTAAAGGAGACCTTCTGTCTCTTGGTTTGCACATTTCTAAAAGCTGGAGGCTGATTTTAATTACAGCTTTAAATCCAGTTTTGTCAGCTGAATAAAAACAAGATTCAGGCAAACGCCGGCTGCTGAGATTTGGCTAAAATCTTGACAAATTCCTCTAAAGAAGTAGATCTGGTTCAGTGTGCTTCTTCTGGTGCCAGAAGGCCAGGAATGCAAATTGTGCCTCGTAGGCTGAATAATCGGAGCCCAGTGAAGCTCTCGCTGCAGTTTATAAATGCTAATGCGTGTGCAGCATCTGCCAATGATTGTGTCTGTTTGTCCAGTTCGCTCCCGTAGAAAACCCTAAACGTCGCTTACGGAACATCAGAACGATGCTGACTCATGTTTACATTTCTCACATAAATGATGAAAGCCTATCGCTTTAATCTGCTTGTTCCAGGTAATAGTCACGTCCGATGAGAAGGGAGCGGTTTGTTAAAAGCAGAGCGACTGTGGTGAAAAAAGCTTGTTTTCCCTGTGAATATTTAGATTAGCCAGCAGCTTAATGCATCACTCACACACACACACTAACAAGGCTCGTGTGTGTTACTGAACACAAAATACAGAAAAACAAGCAAAAATAATCAGGAGCTGAAAACAGTCCCAAGAATTCTGTTCAGTTTAAATGTTTGATGAAGGAAAAAACAACCAAACTAAAAGGTTTCCATCCTCCTGTTCTCCCTCACTCCTTCATTTCTCCCCCTTTCTTCCTCTCTGCCTCATAAAACCTCATCCGGCTGAACTCAGGCATGATGGGAAATCCTCGTCTGAGGCTGAAGAACGTAGATGTTTGTTATTTTTTTACACCTTTCAACCAGATAATATTAAATTAGCTTTACTGAGTATAAAACAACACAATTTTACTTGAATTCATAAACCAGCCTGCACCATAAACATAAAGCTTTATCACATCGTTCAGATTAGTCGTGTTTCTACTGTAGGAGTTCGGGGAAATGTCTGTGAGGGGGAAAAGTCACCAGGAGATACGACGGCTCTGTCCTCCCAGCCGTTGTTTCTCCATATAAATAATCGATCTTTTCTTTGACTTTGCTAAGACTTCAGCATATCATGACCACTTCTGCAGTGAGTGATGTCACTGATCAGCGCCAAACATTGTCCACAGACGTCAATATCATGCAAACTTTTAGTTGGTCAAATTACAACATATTCCAATCTATTCAGGGACCGGGAGAGCGGCCGTATGATGTAAAAAGTGGCGTTCAGTGACCAGAAGCAGCGCAGTATTTTACGGTGCTCTGCAAGACCACAAAACAGCGTAAATTATGTCGTCGTTGGGGAAATCCCCCCCCACACACACAATTGTTGGCGTTGGGAGTTCAGCAGCATGAATGCAGTTTATTGTCCTTTCATTCCATTCTACTTCACCAGCAGCTATTCCACTTCTACGAATGTCAGTTGTTCGGTGATGTTTGACGATGTAATTTCCTTCTGAGTTAGAGCGTATTGTCCGCTAGCTCAGGATCAGAACACAACCGATAGCCCCGCCCCCAGACGATCTGACCAGGATGAACGTTCTCACCAGGTTTCTATTTCGTTTATAGTTTTCTCTGAGTTAAAAGAAACGGAACCAGAACAGACACGTTTTTTTATCTTGTCTGCTGTTTTTTTTGTGTGACGTTTTTCTGCTTTAATGGTTTCAAACTAAACGAGAGAAAAAGTTACTGAAGCTGCTTAACTTCCTCCAGTCGACAGACGCTGGATGTTCTGATCAGAACTAAAGTGCTGACGGGTTCTCTGGTGCCGCCATATGGTTCTGCTGGGTGTCAGAATGAAAAATTAATCTGAACATTAAAACGGTCTCAGTGTGTTTAATCTGAAGTCAATTTGAGGGGAAATCGAGCTGAACTTGCGGAAACGGTTCTCTGTGGCCCGGTTCTGTTGGCTGCCTGACCCAAAGCGGAAGATTCTGAGGCTTTTGTGTGAACTCACTCTCCAGGTTTCCAGCCAGCAGGTAGAGCCAGGTGAGCAGGACCACGGCGGTGAGAGTCGCCACCAGCAACTTCAGACGCCCGCGGCACAGCAGGTGCATGATGGGACGGCTGCGCGGTTTGCTCTGAGTGTCGGGACAGGGGAGGGGGGGGTTCAGGTAGGGCTCAGTCCCTCTTCAGTACCCAGCAGCATCTTTCATCTGAGGAAACACGAGACACAAAAATCATTAGAAACCGAAGCAGAACGGATCCTAAAGAACATCAGTGATTTGGACTTCCTGTTTCCTCTGCAGCAGCTGAAGGTGACTTCCTGTATTCATACCAGGTATTTAGTTTAACTTTGATTTAATCTCAAACTAAAGAGAGAAACTTTCTCTCTAGAACTTTTGCGGAGTTCTGGAATCCTGGTGTTCCTGAGCGATGGAAGCGAGACGGACCAGCGGTTCAGGACTGGGTCTGATCTGGTCTGTGAAGCTGCTGGATTTCCTGGCCTGGGTCCTGAAACTCCTCCTGGGAAAGGCGCTCATTCCCAACCCAGAGAGGGTTATCGGAGCGGATCCTTACACTCTGTCTCAACCTGTCCCGGTGCTGGAGGTCCTAGTTCCCCGAGGCACCGATAAACTTTGTGCTTTTGGAACAAAATTCTTCACAGTAGCTTAAACATCTAAACCCAGGATAAAAATAATATCTGCTAACAGCTTAAGTTGCTGCATAGTGACGCTGCAGTATTAAAACAGCCGGCCGTGTGCTGGAAGTTTGGCTGAAATCACTTCAACGCTCCGCCAGTCATTTAAACTTTCCAAGTATGATTTATGAGTTAATTAGTGAGGCTGATGTATGCGCTGTACGTCTCTGGGAGCAATGAAAGGTGCTGAGACAGGGAAGAAAGGAAGACAAATGGAGAGCAAAGATTAAAAGAAAAGAGAAGGGAGGAAGATCAGGAGGTGACAGAATGCCTGGAAAGAGAAAAAGTATGAGACAGAAATAAAAGAGAAGGAGGAGGAGTGATAAAGACAGAAGAGAGGTAATAAAATATAAAAACAGGGAGAGAGTAAACGCTAAGGCAGAAAGGATGGATGATAAAAGAGGAATGTTGGGAATCAAAGCAGCAAACAAAGGATCTCAGTCAGAGGAGGAAGGCCTTTGAGCTCCAACATCAATAAACTCAGCCAGGATATAAAAGTGAGGGACAGCGCCGCTAAAGAGGCCTTTAATAGGCAGCTTTTGTTGATTCTGCAGGAGCCGCTCACACTCTAATTGTTGCTGTAAAAACAAAACGTCGCTGATATCAGGAGCAAGAGCTGCAGCCTCCTCCGCCATGGAAGCAGAGCTGAGAGCAGCACTGGAGGGACGGGCGAGCGGCGCGTGGGCGGGACGACAAATAACTCGGTCCAACGGCACCAAATTAAAACACAACACACCCACCAACAGCACGCAGAACCGTCCCCAAGCATTTCTCTGTTTCTTTGCTGCTCCGAGGCAAACTATTCATGGGAACGCTCGCTGAACACGGACCGGGATCCGTCCCAGAAAACACGGAGCAGATCCGAACAGAAACCATGACGAGTCTCTGAAGCTTCATCTGACCCGTTAGTTCTACTAAACCATTAGGGAGGCGTACGCAATCCCTAGTCTGGTCTGGGTGACCACCTCGATGGAAAAGGTTAAACTCCTGATCTACGGAAAGCCAAGAGTCATGCACTGATAATTAAACAAATTCATATTTATATATTATTATAAATTTGGAAACATACAGATAAATAAACATTTGGTGACACTTTATTAACGATTCCAGTATTGTTAACTATTAAGTGTCCTTACGGTTCGGGGGGGGGGGGGGGGGGGGGGGGGGGTGTTAGTAATGCATTACAATTACATAATATGGTTAAGCACTTAATACTTTATTAGTCTATTAATGCTTAATAATGCACTAAGCAACGTTAATAAAGGGACCCTTATTGTAAAGTGTTACCAAATATTTAAATCATGTAAATTTTTATCAATTTGTTTCATTTAAAATAGTAATTATCAATCTAGAAAATGTCAGACATGATGCAGGGCGTCCACATACATCATCATCTTTATAATAATCACATCTAACAGAAAATGTCCACGATTGGATTTGTAAAGAAAACCAAAATCAACAGAAATGTTAAAGCTGCTGTCAGTGGCTCATCAGGTCACTGCGGTAACTGCCCACCTGTGATTCTGTAAAACCCAGACACCAGAACAATAGTTTAGTCATGGAAAGTCCATCTTCCTGTGACCCGTTTAAATTCTGGATTATGTTTCTACGAGGAAATCTGCTAGAGCGGTAGAGGGGGCGGGGCTTCCTCACCTGTCTCACCTAAATCCCATTGTTTGCTGTAGTTTTCTGCTCATTGTCTGTATGACAGGCATCTTAATGCTACCAGAAGTCACAGAACTCTTTTCCTGCCTGAACGAGACATTTGAGTTTTTTTAAACAGACACATTGAGCTACGGCGCTCACGTTTCATCAGACTGATGATTCATGAAATAATGTTTCTGATGGGTTTCCCTGAAATCTCTGGTCCCAGAAAAAGGACTGAAGTGGCTCCAGAAAATGCTCGGATTCATTAGACAAAGTTATTCATCCCTTTTGTCTCTCCTCGGATAATCCCGCGGGTTTGGACCAACGATCCAGACGTTCAGTATGATAATGAAATTAAGACGTGGCGCTCCGGTCCAGTGGCTGGTTCCATTTCTATCAGAGGGGCTGTTTTATTTGCTCCCAGCTAATCACTGAGGGGAGAGCTCAGATTAAAGGAATAATCAGCAGCTGCTTCCTCTATTAGAGGGGAGATAAGAGACCACTAATCAACTCCTCTCTCACACTCAGCCGTGACCTCTTTGACCCCAGAATAAAGACGGGATGCAGAGCGCAGGTTGGTACCAGGTCCAGGTGTTTGTAAAACCCAACATGGATGCAACAGAATCAGCCTAAAGCTAAACAAGCTAAAATAAAAATTTCAACCAAACTGTGTTTATTTATTTCTGTTTAATGATTTACTCTTATTTTCTGCTCTGATCCTGTAATCGTTCCACTGGATAATCAAACGGATCATTATTAACTTTCAGGCTCCGCCCACACCAGTGCTAGTTTTGGCTTGAGTAATTATCTCTACTGGCAGCATGAGGCGATTCCTTAACCCTACAGAAGTTGCACAGGTTGTCCAACTTCTCCAGGATGGCACATCCACACGTGCTGCAGCAAGAAGGTTTAATGTGTCTCCCAGCACAATCTCCAGAACATGGAGGAGATTTCAGGAGACTGGCGGTTATTCTCGGAGAGCTGGACAGGGCCGTAGAAGGTCCACAACCCATCAGCAGGACCGATACCTGCTCCTTTGTGCAAGGCGGAACAGGCTGAGCACTGCTCGTGCCCTGAACTCCAGAGGGCCACTGGTGTGAAGGGTCACATCATTGGCATGCATCAAGCAAAGAAAACATCTAAGGAGATTGCAGAAATGACTAAAACTGGGTTCAGAACTGTCCAATGCATTATTAAAAACTGGTCTGATGAGTCCAGATGGACCCTGTTCCAGAGTGATGGGTGCATCAGGGTAAGAAGAGAGGCAGATGAAGTGATGCACCCATCATGCCTAGTGCCTACTGTACAAGCCTGTGGGGGCAGTGCTATGATCTGGGGTTGCTGCAGTTGGTCAGGTCTAGGTTCAGCAACAGGATGTGCTCCAAGAATGAGGTCAGCTGACTACCTGAATATACTGAATGACCAGGTTATTCCATCAATGGATTTGTTCTTCCCTGATGGCACGGGCATATTCCAAGATGACAATGCCAGGATTCATCGGGCTCAAATAGTGAAAGAGTGGTTCAGGGAGCATGAGACATCATTTTCACACATGGATTGGCCACCAGAGTCCAGACCTTAACCCCATTGAGAATCTTTGGGATGTGCTGGAGAAGGCTTTGTGCAGCGGTCAGACTCTACCATCATCAATGCAAGATCTTGGTGAAACATTAATGCAACACTGGATGGAAATAAATCTGGTGACAGGCAATAAAGGGTAAATACAGTAAAACTCATCTAAACCAGCTAAATGTGTCACAAGTAGAAGAGAATAAATGGATCACTGAACTAAATAAAAACAAGTGAAGTGAGTTCTTATGAGAATTGCAATATTTGAGTTTTTTTTTTAATCCAAGTAAAAACAGCTAAATAAACCAGATCTGGTTCTTTAACCTGAAGCTAAAAACTTTCTACTTTACTCAACTTTTCTGCTCTTTGGCTGAAATCTGAACTGCTGCTTTAACGTTTCCCAACAACACGACTAAAGAAGATAAAGTTGCACAAGTCAGGGTTCTTACACTTTTTCCACTGACAAATTCAAGCACTTTTCAAGCATTTTCAAGGTAAATTTTCAAACTTTTCAAGCACCACACGGCAAAGACAAAACAATACATTAGGACTCAAGAGGACAGTTTCACCTCACTATCATATGAATTTATTACTGTTATATAATAGAGATGATCTTATCCAATCACAGGATCAAAAATCAGGCCTGATCACGTGATTTTAAATTACTGGAATCAGGTGAAAAAGATTAGCTATAATCCTTATAAAGCAACTAGCATGACCTTAATTTATCCTCAGATAGAAATTTTCAAACAAAATGACAATGACTTAGTTTTAATTTTAACCTGCCTGCTTTTAGTTCTAGTCTGTTACCTTAAAACCAAACACCCTGCTCTCCCAGTTCACAGCAGCAACTCGGACAAAAACACACAGCCATCTGACACTCAAGATACACTAAAAGACAAAGAGAAACTGTCTACTGACAGGAAAAACACAGCCAATATAGCCATATATTAATCACACTGTATGACTCTCTGGTTGCAAACGTTGGTTTTTGCAGTCTCCTATAGAGCCACGGTATGAGCCGTGTTGTGCAGGGAAGAGCAAGCCTCAACATGGGTGCAGTCATAGTAATGCTTATTGCAAAACACTGCCACATACTATTTAAACAATTTGAATTATGAGCAATGAGGCTATTATCAAACATATTCCTAATATTAACACATTTATTATCAATGTTCTTCCTGACAGAGTGATGTTTTTTAGCAGCTAATCTGAGGAAATTACATCAAAACAGGAAGTTGAGCCCTGTTAAAAGACAAATTTCTGTTACTGTTTGGTTTCAGACAAATAAAGTATTCTATTATATTCCAAGTTACAAATAAATAAATCTGAAAGGACAACTTGGATGTTTTCTACTTTCTTCTTATTAACTGAATGCATTGCTGAGGTGTTGGATTGGGACTTGGTATCAAAATCCTATGACATGGATCGGGGGCAAAAAAAATGTGATCAGAACATAATTATAAATATTATCTTGTAATATTCCACAAAGCAGGGACAAAGTAAATAAAAACATCACATTTTACATTTTGAAATGTGTCTAAGGTCAAGGTTTGCTCCTACTTTTGCAGCTCTTATAGAAGCTGTGTTTAAAATCCTGCTCCTGCTAAATTTC
>SSNS01001091.1:6538-24513 GCA_006937985.1 Aphyosemion australe
TTTTTTCTCTTGTTTGAGTTATTTTTTGTCTAGTTTGTAGTAATAAGTTCATTTTCTGTCCTTCCTGTGCTTGTCATTACTCTGCACCCTGCAGACATCTGAATAAGCAGCAGAGAACCGAGGCAGATTTTGCCAAATCTTTGCTCTGCTAAAACAAAACCATGTGTGTAAAATATCCACCTGCTTTAATTGGGCATCGCTCACCAAAAAAAAAAATAAAAAAAAATCCTCACATCATTCAATTAAAGGAAAAGCCAGAATAGGACATTTATATTTCAACCCAGAAAATTGATTACTCCTTTCATGTCATGTTGCATTTCTGCTACAAAGAAATAATCCCATTAATAAAAAACCCATTAGAGCCATCCGTGACACAGTTCACACACTAGAACAGAATTTCCCTCAAAATAACTGGCATTTGTAATTACATTTCCCTTGCAATCATCATCCGGAGCCTCGCTTTGAATAAATCAACTCCTAATAATTACAACAATGCTGGAATCAGAACTCTAAAAAAATTGATTCCTATAAACTTTATTAGAAACGACTGAGGAGACACAACTAGTCTCTGTTCGTTTTGTAAACAAATTCATATCAAAGTGGTTCATAATTAGGATGTCTGTCCCACATATGCTGCAATCAGAACGTGTCTCACATGAAGTTACACGAATCCCAACATCTGCTGAGTGAGACTGAAGCTCACATGAATTAATTAAAAAGTGCTTGAACACAAAGACGAGTGATGGGAGGTGAAGAGGAGGTGCATTGAGACGGAGACAGCTGTGCAGCTGATCTAAGGGACTGGTTGCTGATTGGGGGTGAATAGAGGACTTAATAAGAACAGTTTTAGATTGTGGTTGAACAGATTTCTGATAAAAACAGCTGGGTAGTGAAGAAAAACCAGATCACTTTAAAGCAGCATTCCGCAACTTTGCAGTTATATGGTCTGTGTCGCCCTCTAAAGGCTTGCTGCGTAACGTCACTGTCGTAACATTAAATCTCTCTCTCGGGCATAAGAGGCATGTTTACATTCCTAATGTCAGGCAAAACAACGAAAACAAACTTTTCCACCTCCACACATTGAATAAATAGTTTTATCAGGACTGTATAACAACTTTATGCCCGACCAAACACAATAACCCTGGTGAAACAATTTATTACTTACCTAGCCATTAGCAGCACGGCTAGGTCAGAGTCCGTAGTTCATGCCTTTCTTTCTAAAAGAGCTCTCCAGCGAGAAAAAGACGGCCCAATAATAACTCTGGTCTTTGCTCTTGCTCTATCACGTTCTTCTTTTCTTTTCCTAGATTCCTCTGATAAGGGATTTCTAGCTTTCTTTGGTGAATCTGCTGCCGCTGCTACAGCGAGTCTACGTTATACAATTATGGCAAGCCAAAGGGATAAACAAAATGCGCATCCTAAACTCGCATTATGTCCGCCAAAGACGCGTGTTTTGGCGCACATAATGCTCGCTTTTAGAACACGCGAGTTTTTGCCCCCTTTGGCGTCAAAATGTGCGTTCAAGACGCACATTTTGGCAGACATAACATGCGTTTGGAACGCGCGCTTTTGTTTATCCCTTTGGCGTGCCATATTCTGCCGTAAAACGACACCCAGTCAGTACTTCCAGCGCTACCCGAAGCTCAAAAACTGTATAGCGCAGTAAACAGACGTGGGACCCCCCAACACTATCACAGGTATGAAAATGAACATAATAGATAATACTATGATGCAAAAACTTTACAAAAAAGCATATTTTTAAGGTGTAAAAGTTGCGGAATGTTGCTTTAACACCTTGCTAACATCATGTGATAAAAGAGCTGTGTCAGATTGGAGCTACCAAGTTTCATATGTGGTGCATCACTTCACCAGCCCATCCTTCAGCTTCTAAAAGTTAATGAGTTAGCTCAGCTGTCAGAACAATTAACATGATCCTGAGAGTTTTAAAAGAAAACAACCTGGATGACTGAGAATCTACACCAACGAACCATTAACATGTTTAGACACAGGAACTTAAAGGGAACTTGAAGCACCCTCTATTGGCCGGCTAAAGTATACATTTGTGTAGCCACGCCCCTTTCCCTGAAAACTAATGGAATATTTCCATGAAGAAAAATTTAAATCAGATAATTTTTCCAGGTGTTGACTGGGATGCCATTCCAGAGCATTATCCTGGTTACAGCTTATAAGGGGGAGGAGCTAAGCTGTTGTGGCTGCATATGGATCTTTTACAGGCTACTGACAGTGCAACGTGAATAATGTGTAATTCATAATGTGGTGATTTTTCCTTATTATTATTAAAGGTGCAATATGTAAGAATACTACTGTGAAATAATCACAAAACATTCTAATGTCTCGATCATGTCAGAAGGAAAGTTATACTGATACAGGTTTAATTCCCAGCTGGCTGGGGGGGTTGTCAGTTTTTATCTTTTTGGGGAAAAAAAAGCAGGACTTAGTTACTATTTACACTCTGTGAGTTTGTGAGGCAACAGCCATGAAACTCACGGAACAGGAGTGAGAGAGTAATAGTTTTGCTTAAAAAATGGACTGCAGTACCCACATTTGACCACAGGATGTCATTCTTACAAATTGCACCTTTAAAAAATGCTGAAAAATACCATAATGATTGTGCGCAGGTGAGTGGGCACTAGGAAGGACTTTCAGCACCACAACCCACATGTGCAGACTTTGGTGATGAAAAGCAGAGAAAGGTGCCTCACCTTCATATAACCAGTCAGCCAGACCATTAAAGATGACCCCTTCTTTCCCAGTGGAAACCAGGCGGATCGATCGGCTCTCCACCGTTGTTCTGTAGTAGATGTTGTTTTCAAATATGAAGATCTGGACAAAGAAAAACAAAGCCATCAATCGTTGCTGTTTGCCAACGATCAATGCGTGTACGGCAAATCCACCTAAAGCTTGGCAAACATGTAAGCACTTTCTTGGACATCAATACAAAACCTGGTGCCAACTTTCAGACTGAAAATGCTGCCACATTTAAAGGAACAAAGACACAGCTAGCAGATGAGCACATAAACGCTCCGTGACTCCACTTGAGTATTTTTAGAGCTCCACCTGCTGCCAGTTTGAGGATGAGGAATGTGGCGCTGATTGGCACCTGAGTTAACGACTGGAAAACTTTCAAATTGCTGGAAAAGAATAAATATCAGGGGAGAAAGCAAACACTAAAGATGCTAAAAACTAGTTTTAATTCTGCACGGCTAAAAATCGAGTGCTTCACAGAGTTTAATAGTCCATTCGTTTGATTCACACTCATTCTGTGATTTTTAAATATTGAAGGGAACAAGAGAGCAAAAGGGTGCAGCGATAAAAGTAGCTCCCTCAGAGAGACCTGTGGAGCTCACAGCGGAGACTTTGACTCATGTTTGTGTATCGCTCATCTCATTTATAATCAGTGGCGTGTCCAGGCCTTTTAAAATGGGGTGGCCAAGGTGGGGCACTTGTTTATACATGGGTGGCATGTGCGTGCATATGTGTGTGTGGTGTCATTATTTTTTGCATTCTAGTGAATTTGTGAGTTTCACACATCCACATAGCTATATGTAGACATATAAACGCCCATTGGTTACTAAAGGTGCATCTGAGGCAAAATGGGAGGTTCCCACCACCGCCATCAAGGCCGTGTCACACGTCTCGTCATGCTCAGACAATCCAAAAAGGGGGAAAGAGGTGAGGCTGAGGGTGGGAGAACATAAACCGATGTAGCTACTAGCTGAGCTAACCCGCTAAGCTAAAACGGAGCTCCGGGGCAGCTGACCTGTGCTGGTCGCCTGCTCTAATATGGACAGTTAAAATACAAGCAGAGCTTCAGACCGCTGCGATCGGAGCCAAGCCGGGCGCCCTGGACGCTTACGTGCGGTCATGCTCCGCCATGGTTGGAGATCATTGGGAGATTAGCTACATGCTAACCCGAAGCTAACGTAGGTTTTCGGGCACTTTTAGCGAGAGAAACGCAGTTGAGCTACTCCAAAGTGAAGCAACATTAGCTTCAGTGTTTATGTAGTCTTCATCAGAGAGCTCCACAGGCGACCAGCACAACTACAGCCTTGCACGAATGCTAGGCGGCCGCACGTCTCGGCTCGGGAGCTCGCGGCCGCCTGTAGCAGCTGTTCCTGGCCGAGAGACAACTTAAATGAAACCCAGTGGGGTGGCCAATCAGATTCTTAGGGTGGCATGTGCTACCCCGGGCCACTCCCTGGCCACGCCCCTGCTTCACGTTGTGCCTCGTTTTCTTCTTCTATTCAGTCTCCGTTGTGTCAAAATGACCTCTCTCAGGTGTGTGTTGCAGCATTGACCCAGCCGGGCTGATTGCGCTGTCATGGTGGAGTAATTGCTTGTAGTTTAATGAGGAGAAGGCTGCAGGGTTCATCTCCTCTCGGTGTACATGCGACGCTCGACTGCACACGCTCACACGCGCTGATGCAATGATTAATGACAAATCACTCCAATTCTGATGATAAAACATATTACACATACTGTAACAATGAAAAAAGAGAAAAGGAACACATCCCGACGTCTCTAGGTCAGACAGAGACAAAAGAAGAGAGCCCGTCTCTATTTTCCCGCACGAGCTCCGAGGTTCATTAAATCAAGAGCTGCAGCTACGGTTCTGCAAAAAGAAACAATCAGGTTTACAATTACCATATGTAAATGAATCTGTTGTCTCCCCTCGCCTGGCAAGGTCTCATCACCGACTCAAAATCTTAATATTTTCTCCCACAAATGCACCTATTATCTGAGTAATTATACAACGAGAGCAATTATGGGAGAAGAGAGGGAGCTCTGAGTCCTAGCTGATGAAACACGGGCGTGTCGGTTGTCTGAGCTCCACAATCTAAACAGAAACTAATTTACAGAGAACAAGGGAAAAATGGAGTAAACAAAAGAATCACATAAGAGGTTATTAGGTGTTCGAATCAATTGCTTTTTTTCCTCCTCCAAAACTTATTAAAGGGTAGTTTAGTTTCTTTCATCCAGAGACAATTTAGTTTATCTGCTGTTTGAGACGAGACAAGAGGAAACGGTGCGTTTATTCTAACTACACTCGTTCATTCGTTGTGAACGTGACGGGTAAACGAAAGCGTCAGAGCCACAGATGAAATAAATAAATCAAACGTAGGAAAATTTCATGCAGTTTTACTGGATAAAATCTCTTATTTTCTTGATTTTCAGCCAATCCATTAATCTAAGATATAATCCTTATTGTTAACCTTCAAGCTATTTTCTTCTTTAATTCCCTCCTCTCTGGTTCTTCAGAACGTCTTTTATTCTCCGAGTGTTTTATTAGGTTGTCTACATTTTTTGGGAAGCACACAAAAACTATTTTGTGGAAACGATTTGAAATTAAACAAAGAGACACTTTTGTGATGGAAAGAACTCCCACTTGGCTTCAAGGGCCTCTGGGTGGATGTTTATCAGAATTCATTCAGTAATAAACTCTAAACTGTTCAAGGTTGATGGGAGATTTGATAAATTTGATAGAATTTTCTCATATCGAACTAAACTCAGTGCCTTAATGTTGCACAGAGACATTTGTGTTCAGTCTAACATGCTTTAGATTATTTATTTGTGGTGAAGCGACACACAGACATTTGATTTCTGGCTGGATTTCTTTCCTGTGGTTTAGATCCTGCTCCCCCACATGAATGCAAATGATGAAAACGTAAAAAAACTATGAGGTTTAGTTTAAATGGGAAAAAGATGAAACTTTTTGGAACCAAAATAAGATTAAAAGGGGCAATAAGGGCGCTATGAAAAAAAATTTGTTTCCTTAGAGAATTCTTTAGCTTTTTTGACACTTTGTCAAAATCAGGCTGCAAAACAAGCTTTTGTGAAATGAGTCACTGTGGAGGGATTTTGCCCCACTTCTTTTTGCAGAATTCAGCCACGTCAGAGTGTTTTTCCAGCATGAATGACCTGTTTAAAGGAAAACTTGGCAGTTTTGGCTTGTTTTTATCACCCCCTAGTGTTTGTTAGTGAAAGCAAAAGTGAAACTTATCTCCTCGCTGTGCGTTCGTCTTTTTAACACCTTAATCTAACTTCTGAAATGTCTCCTCAGCCTTCATTAGTGTCTACAGGAGTGGTTCATCACTAAATCAAACAAATCAGCTGTGTTCATGATCTAAAACATGCAGGAAACATGCTGGAAGCAGACTGCAGCACCAGGCATGTCTGCTCCAACAGGGACCGGACCGGCACTCTGAAGTTGCAAGTGCGGTATTCTGGACACAGAGGGCTGTGGAGATCTGAGTGACATTTCATTAAGGGTCATTGTAGCACATACTGGCTCAAGAACATGATTTAAAAATATGAAAAGGTGCATAGTATGGCTTTAAGGTCAAAGGTCAAACATTTTCATTCAGGATTATCTGCAGAATTCATGATTGCATCATTAACAACAGGTGGTCCAGGTCCTGAAGCAGCAAAGCAACCCCCGACCATCACACTACCACCACCATGCTGGACTGTGGTGATCGTTTGTCCTACACCAGACGGAACGGGACACACACCTTTCAGATCAGTCCACAAAGTCTTATTTATTTATTTATTTATTTATTAGCAAATATTATATGAGCCACTGCGTTCTTTTTGGTCAGCAGAGGTTTTGGCCTCAGAGCTCTCCCATGGTTGCTGTTGTTCTTCTCCAGTTTTATTGTAGAATCATGACCTTTGACCTTTACCTTGACTAACTGAGCCCTGCAGTGCTTTAGATGTTCTTGAATTTCTTTAGAAAAGAGCATGATGTGTTGCTTTTTGACATCTTTTAGCCTACATGTTGTCAGAGATTCTACTGAAGAGATCAGTTAGTAATCAGGCCTGGGTGTGGGTAATTAAACTGAACTCAGCTTTCCAAATAATGTGGTTAATCACAGTTAACTCATGACTGAACGAGGAGGGAAATGACTTTTTCACACAGCGCTAGCTTGGATTTTCCTCTTTCTAAATGACGTCATCATTTGAAAACTGCATTTTTTTATGATATAGTCAGGGAGCAAATACTTTTTTACAGGGCTGTATGTTTGTGGACTATTACTGTTTTTGTTATTAATGTTTTTCTAACCTTAAGTAAAAGTGCAGAAAAGAACTCAAGCTCATTTGTTTCAAGCATCTTTACCTGAGTGACTCAGGTGCTGCACACCTGGGTTCAATCAACTACTAAACGGTGAGTCTAAACCTAGCCAGAGACACTCAGGAATAAACAAGAATAAACTCAACGGTGAACGTGTGTCTAAAGCATTCTGGGTAATCAGGTGGTTCAGGTTCTGGTTCACAGCTTCGGCTCTGCAGCTTCTGCTGGGAAGAATTCTTTGGGATGAAGCAAATTCAAGAGGATTTATCTTTTTTATGTCGCTTCATTATCGTTGCAAATATTGTACCTATTGTTTGACTACTACCCTCCGGCATTATTCCAAATGTGCAGATTTTGAATGTTTGGTGGTGTCCTGCAGGGTTTCTTGTCCTTAAAAGCCCAAACACTTCTCCTCTTTGCTGAACTGTTTCTGTCTCAATAAAATACTCGTAGGTTTTACAGAAAATTCTGTTAGTCTGTTTCTCAGCAGATGTCTTAGAGTTATATCTCATGTAATTGTTAGTTAAACTAATAAATACAAGAGAATTTTAAGTTTCATAGCAGTAAAATCCTACACACACTGACTCACTTTTACAGCACATTTAACTAAATACATTTTTTATTTGGATGCATCCTTTTGTACTCTTCTTTGGGTCTTGCATTCATATTTTACGTAAATTACGTGATTTAATTGAAATTTTGCACTCTTGATTTCTGAAACTAAGCTGCAGCCATGGAAAAGCTCCTTGAAGTTGCATCAAAAAACCAAATTGTCCTTGTTTCCCCAAATTTTCTTAGTTTATGATGAGTCAAACAGGTCTTTTTAAGTCAGAAAAGCACAGTCCCTGCTCTATTTTTAAACTCCCTGTATCTTCAGACCGGCCAACCCACTGAGAGGCCATCTGCCACCATCAGCTCATGAGATATTGAATTCAGCCATCTTTGATGAAGGTCAGAGCAAATCAAGCTGCAACTACAGCTCCTAATGCTGCTATAACGGGACAATAAACCTCTTATTGCCACAAAAATCCACTGTGACACATCATTCCTGCAGATCTGAGACCTGAGTGTTCTGGGTAAGCTTACCAGCTGCTGGCCTTGAGGTCCCCATCCAGCAAACTGCAGCACAGCTTCATGCACCTCAGGGGGGTTCAAAGACCAAGTTTCCCTGTGAAGAAACCACATTTTAAAACAACGCGCCTAACATTTGATCATGCATATAGAGCAATGTCAAACTAAACAAAAACAGATAGATTAAAGGCTGAAAACTGGTCAGGAAGAAGACAGACCATCACACTAAACCAAATGGAAAGCCTTTCCCAAAAGGCAGGTGCGTGGAACTGACGTCAGTGAACTGACAACACGAGGTCAGAGCAAGGACAGAAAATCTGATCAGAGATCTGCGAGGAGAAAGAGAAGCTCTTACTGTGTCACGAGGCTGTAAATGATGTACTTGGCCATGTAAGAGTGTTGGTAGATCTGTGGAAACGAGCGGCGTCACCGTCACAGAGGGGCAAAGCTGTTAAATGGAATAACTGTTCCTAGAAAGGTGGATTTATTTACCGGTTTGAGATCAAAGGCAAACAACACGTGCTGCATGTCTGGAGACACCTGATATTTGGCGGCTCTGGATCGGTACTGAAATAAAAACAACACAAACGTCACAGCTGCACACACTCATAACAGATTTGTTATTTAGAAAAGGCCGTAGGAATACTTTTTTTAATTGCATCTGTGTTCTTTATCAGTTTTATCAGACATAAATGCCACAATTCAGAAAGAAAACCTTCTGAGCCACGCTCCATTAAAGTGCTTGTTTTTCATTGATTATTAGGATTATATAACAGCTCTGCTTTAACACAGTGGGCGAGGCTTTTGTAGTTTGGATAAAGCTGAGTGTTTTTGCTATTTTCATCACATGAATTAGTGTTTTAGTACAGGTTACATAAAATCCAGCCTTTTCAGGACTCAGACTAACGAGTTCTCCCAAAAGAATCAGAGCTGGTGGGTACACAGTGTCCAGGAAGAGCCAACACTTCTTCACCCCTTACAACTATACATGAGATAATAAAAACTCTACTTAAAGGTGCAATAAGAAATGCACTTTAAAATGTTTTGCTCAGATTATAAAGTCTAATCTATGAGAGTCTTACTCACAAACAGCTGGTTAGGCACGATGATCCTCGACTCGTTTGTGTCTAAATTCAGCTCGATGACGTCTCCGTCCCTCGATTGAAACAGCAGTTCGTTGTCTGTAAATGTCAACGAGAAAAAAAAAACATATTTCAAACATTTTTAAATATTGTTTTTGCCTGATTTCTTATTTCCCTTCAGTGAAGGAACAACTTTATTATTAATTTATTATTATTTTAGAGGGTTTTTTCCCACTAAGTCCTGTGATGGTCCTATATATTTCTTTTTTTATTTTAGCAAACATTACCACACTTCCTGTTTTATTTTGAAATGATTTCTTATTGCATTTTCCTGATTTATCTCACCTAAAACCATCACTCACTCAGTGTGCAACATGCTCCTATGCTTTAATTGCTCAGAGAATTTAGTCCTGAGCCTAAATAGTTTCGATAACATTCCTCTTTTGCTACGCTGATTTCCTGCTCTTGTTTGACTCCCATCTGCAGGAGAACCTTTAATTCTTGGACTTTAATCCATTTTGGTGTGTTGCAGCTGTGTCCCCTTCTTATGAGACTCAGCCCACTAAATATAACCTATGAATATAACGGTACAGTTCTATAAGCTGGAAAATTATCAGCAAAGTTAGAAGAAAACATAGAATTTTTTTATAGTTTGAGGATGTCTCGTAACTCTCAAAAGGTCATATTTATTCATAAAGTCATATTAGGTGGACTTGTCATAGATTCTCATTAATATTTCATAATAAGCATGAAAATGTAACATTTTTATATAGATTTGGACAAAATCAAACACATTTTGTGCATAATGCTGTATGTAGTGTATAAAGGAAAGACATGGGATTTCCAACACTGACATAAAATCATTTTTACTGGATTTTGTGGTGAAAAAGTAACAAAATGTTGCTGCTTTTTTCTTTTCGTGAACCCAAATTGAACTCTCTGAATATTCTGAAAGCTGAATGAAAAACAAAAAACTCCTCCGAGCGTTCAGTGAATCTTATCTTTAAAGAGCACCCACAGGTTTCCTCCTGCCCGAGAGCACCGAATCTTCCAGAAATATTAAATATTTCCACAAAGGGACTTGGTTTTCTTAAAATAAATTATTCAAATGATCTTTGTTACAATCTAATGTTTCTATTCTTCGCGGAAGCTGCAGGAAAGCAAGAAAAATAGCAGAATTTAGATGTAACTTATAAGATTTTAATCCGGCGAGGGCCTAGTCCTGGTTGCATATTCTGTTATATCTCCAAAACACGGACCGTGGCGCCTCTTTGTCTTTGAAATCAATGTGAAGGTTGGAGCTTTGTCTCTGCAGACTGCTGAAGATGTGATCAAAGAGTAACAGGGATCAATTACACACACACGACTGTGAGTGAAGCCCGCAAAATATTGATGAGGGCCGCTCGAGTGTGAGGTTGTCCCGTTGGGTTTACCTATCAGAAGGTCATTAGCCACGAGCGGCACTTTGATTGCATTAACTTAACTGACAAGTGCAATGTCACACAATTGATTGGCAGAGTTTCGTCAGGTGCAGGAGGCGCTTTCATCAGGCTTGTAAATGAAGGGCACACACGCACAACGATGTAATTAATTATATGATAATAAGCTGGTAATGTAAGTAATCAGAGGCTCAATCTGCAGCAGCAGAACACGAGGACAGATGTAAGGTCGTAATGTTTCGGTGCACGACACTGATGACTGCAATCAGAGGAGCAGATATGGGCGTTTTCATGAAGAAGATGACATTTACTGTTAATTTATAGAAATTAAAGAAATGAATAAACCCATATTTTTGTAATTTAGCCTCAAGAATTGTGACAAATGTGTTTAAATCTTTAAAAAAATGTAATTTTATATTGTTATGGGATGTTTTCAGGAGCTTTTAAGGTGTTCGGTTAGAAGAACATTAAATTTGCCAACTCTAAGCAACTTAAACTAACTTTCTCCGCTTCCAAAGATTAAAGAATTGTTCAGTTTGTTTAATCATATGAAAATAATTTTTGCAAGTAACAAAACATCTTTTCCAGAAGCATTCAATGAGGCTCTGCTGTCTTTTGTCCTTTTGTTGGTGTAGTCGAGACGGAAAGTAAAGGACATGAAGTTAAAACCAAACAAGCCTTGAAAATATTGGACAAAAAGTTTAACTCATTCATTTCTTTCCCCTTGGAAAACATAATTAAAACAGAACAAGATATTTTATGATTTATCTCACTGAGTTTTAAACACAGAACATGTAAATTATAGCCTAGAAATCCAGACGGACAGAAGCAAAGTGATTTTGCTCTGCATGTTGGTCTAGCCACGCTCCACTGGAACCTCTGCCGCCCCGGCCAATCACAGCACTCTATATAGGAAACTTTTTTACTGATTGGCTTAATGAACTATACTGTATTGGAATGTTTACTTTGTGAAGTGCCTTGAGACGATTCTTGTAGTGATTTGTTTATAATTTATTCTACAACGGGCTGCATCATGGCACTGTTGCCTTGCAGCAAGAAGGTTAGCATGTTCTCCTTGTGCATGCATGGGGTTTCCACAGGTACTTTCATCCACAAACATGCATGTTAGGTTAAGTGAAGACTCTGGGGTGTGAGTGAGTGGCTGACTGGATGTTTATCTCTGTGCGTTCCTTTGATTGACTGGAGACCTGTCCTGGGTGTCCCCTGCCTCTTGTCCAGTGTTTGCAGGAGTTAGACAGCTCCCTGTGTGACTGATCCTGGCTCCTCTACCTCCTCCTTAGTTCTGATCACCCCTGAACTCCTCTACTTCAGACCCAAACCTGCCCCAGAATTCCAGATCCAGCCTTCATTCCACCAGTCATTCCCCTCAGCTCTAACCAGCCTCCGGACACTTCCCAACATGCTTTGCTCGGGACTTCCTGTTGACATCACCAGCCCAGGAGTACCACAGACATATATATGTAGACACCTCGTGGACTGGCGCTGCCTATAGGAGCTGCTGTAGTGGCCCGGCTGCCATCTTAAATGGGTCTCCATTCACCCCCAGTGCATTCATTTCTACTGAGGAAGGTGCTTACCCAACTAAAAAACACATTTCGTCAAACTTTTTTACTAATTCAGACACATGGTATGGCATGATAATTAAAGTACTAATATAATTAAACAAAATAAATGAAAAAAAATTTAAATATAAAATCCCATCAGGTAGGCTAGAAAAGTCAATAGTAATCCCCCTTGATCTGTTTTCAATAGTACACCTGTTGTTGCAACCGTAGGCTGCATAGCATTGCTTACTCTGCATTGACTTCGAACAGTGAGGAGACCCAGCCAATATGGCGGTGACGCTGTTACGCTCTCCAGCACCCAATAGGGCATCTAAGTATTCATGTCTATGGGGAGTACTACAGGAAGTCAAACTCACAGCTCGTGTCTCAGTCATTGTTTCCTGTTTGCTCAGAGTCGTAGCGAGAGCTCTTCAACCATTGAGCCATCCGGCTCTTCAGTCGTTAGACATTCAAGTACCAGTAAGTGGCTTTTCTTTTTTCTGGAACCGCACGTGCTCTCGTTTCCATTCGAGCTGCGCGCCATGGTTTCCTAACTGCGTGTCTGTTCAAACCCAGTGTCAGCCACTCCGCACTTGGGTCATACAACACGCCACATCCAAACTCACGCTTGTGTCTGTTCAGTCCAGTCTCAGCCTGTTTCTGACACTGTGACCCTAATATGGAAAAAGCTGTTGACTGAAACTGGAAATGAGCTTTTATGAATAAATCTGCCACATTTACACGATGAACCTTTGTTTTATCGTCCCTTTTATACAAATTAAGATGAATATTCACCAAGGAATCCAGCCTTTGCATAACAGGGACGCAAGTGAGCGCTAAAGTGAACTCTCTCTACTGCGTTTTACTTATTATTATTTTTCTGTTAATGAATTGAAATAATTACTAAGCTCCAGACAGTGATTCAAAAAGTTGTTAACTCAGTTTGGAAGTTGCCTCAGATCAAACATCTTTATTACTTTCATGTAATTTAATGCACTGTTATTGCTTTGCAAGCAATTTATTGGATTAAAAATCATTAATTAAAACTACAACAATTTACTTTGAACTGTAAAATTAAAAAATGCTCTAGAGCCGAGTGAGAGAGAAGCAGTGGTGAAGCGGTTCTCCTCCTGAACACCAGAGGGCGCTGAGTTTGCTGCTCTGACCTGAATCAGGTGACTGACTTCATGTCACGTCTATTTTAAGGTGAGAAAATCAAAGCAGGACTTTAGTGAACTTAAATCTTGTTGCATCTTTTTTGCTGCAGAGACACAAACTTTATGTTTTTTTATCTGCTTCATTTTTAAAACACAATATTCTGTTTTGTGACTTAAAGTAACACTTCAGCTTAATTGGGACGAGGAAACTGCACAGAGTTAATCTGCTTTGTTTGTTATGTAAACTAATTGATGCTAAAAACAGCTCATTTTTATTTCATCTGCTTGTTTTCATCCGTTTGTGTGAACCCTAACTGCCTCAGCTCTCCTCTCTGATTTCACATCTTAAATGCTGTTTAACCGAAGACACCCCATAATTGCACACCACACTTGGCAGAACTACTTTCAATTATTCATGAAATTTGAAGGAATCTAGACATCCCCGAGGCTACCTGACTGAAATCTCTAATTCTTCACAGTTGGAATTTGATGTTTTATTCAGCAACTTTTGAGTTTTTAATTCACGCGTTTGGCGTCGGCGGTCTAAATTTAGTTTTTTATTTTTTAGATGAATGTTATCTTTGCTGGTGTCTTCTTATACGTCTTAAAAGAAACATGTCAGACTTGAATACCGGTGGTTTATTGTGAGCGGGGAGCAGAAA
This sequence comes from Aphyosemion australe, assembly GCA_006937985.1. NCBI lineage: Eukaryota > Metazoa > Chordata > Actinopteri > Cyprinodontiformes > Nothobranchiidae > Aphyosemion > Aphyosemion australe. Next base: position 20,608 of record SSNS01001091.1, read on the forward strand.
TGTCAAAGTGTCTGAACGTCTGTTGTGTTTTTGACAAAGGAAGTCAGGTTTTAAATGTCAAAACATACCGCTGAGCCACTTAGCGTCTGGATCGTGGACGTGGAGGTCCAGACCGAAGATGTCTTCGATGGTTACTTTCTTCTTAAGAGCGAGGCTGTCATCTTCACCTGTCGAGGGAATCACAGATGGGTAAATAAATAAACAAACATCGCTTGTAAAGGTGAAGTTTCAGGTTGACCAGTTTTTAAAAGGAAGGCCTAGATGAGATTTTCCCTTCTGCAGATACTCGAGTACCGTCGACAACCACTATAAGCAAATTAGAAGAAAACACAACATAAATGAACCCCTGGTGATGCTTCGATGGTCTGAGAGCATTAGCTACCCGCTGGGTTTTTCAGCAGAAGGCCAGCGGCTCCTTCCTAACCGAAGCTGGCAGCTGAACAGCAGGTGGAGCCGACAAGAGAGACTTCAGACTTGATTGAGGAAACAAAATAAATGTTTTCAACAACAGTCATGACACGGACTGACAGCCTGATCTTAACCTACAAATCACCAATTAGACTCTTTGACAGGACTTGGGTAGTGTGCGAGCAGCGAGCGTGTGAAAACCCTGTCAGACGAACGTTTATCAACGAGGAATCGTCTTGTCTGGGCAAGGCGAGTGAGAAAGGAGAATTGTAGCTGTGATGCTGCAGTGATCTGACAACAGGCTTGGAGCCATTACTGCATCTCCATCCCCATTAAACGGGCATGCATGACATTATGCATTAAAAGGCTCATTATCCAGCGAGACGATGACCCCACCTCTGTGTAAAACTGGCTCACAATCAGCCATCCAAAGACGCAGCGTTGTCTTATAAAAACGTGCGCCGCCCCGATGAGTGAACGCAATTTTAAAGATGGAGCAGAGCGCTGCTTCCAGGATGATCCGTGTGTGTGTGTGTGTGAGGAACACGTGTGTGTTGGAGCTGCTAAACAGATGTGTGCAGATACTTTTCTCTCTCGTCACCATGGTTACGAGTCGATTATTAGAGCCTCATGAATGTAACAGGCCTCAGTAACATTTGGTGGAACATTTGTCTCAAAATTTACACAAATTTACAAGTTTTTTTACTTTTGGGATTCCTAAAAAATACGATTCAGTCTTTGTGTTCAACACGAAGCTGATTTCTTAATGTGGCCAAAGAAAACTCTAAATGGCTCAAATCTTAATCTGTGGATGTGAAAGTAGTCAATTCAACCATTTTTTTGTACGTTTCTCTTTCTCAAATGATTGATTGTGTTAGTTTTCCGTCTGTTGTTGTGGGTTTATTCAGCAGAAATAATAGAATTATTAATATTATTAAATACAGCTTTCGGGATAACATGAAATCATAGCCTGTTTCAGATCAGAAAACAAATTTTTATATAAAAAACTCAAAAAGCACTTTTTAGATTACGATTTAACTCACTGAGAGAAAAAGAGCTATCCAAACCATCCTCACCTATAATCACCTCCTTGTTAAGGTCCTTTATCATGCAAAATCCACTTTTTAGAGCTTTTGACCATGTTATATAACTCTAATAGAAAAACACCCCCATTGCACATGCATTTTCCTGTCTCAGCTGCAGCTTCTCTTCTGATCTGCTAAGCTGCAAACGACTGGATGGAACAGGTTTGTGTCATCATTGCACCGCTCCTCCCCATCCAGGTAGTTTTGAATCTGGATCCCTCTTCCCCTGGACTGTAACCACTAATGCCCGTCTCTCAGAGTTGCTAGCAGGGAGTTTATCTCCACAGTTGTGAAGAAGTGATTTTTTTTCTTATCTAGTCTGCACTTTAAATAATATCTAGAACCCCAACATGGATTTTTGTTTGCAAGAAGTAAAGAAATTTGTTCTGTCATCCTAAAAAAGAGTTTAATCACCAAATATGGTTGATTTCACCTTCAGGAGCTCTCAAAACCAGAATGTGTTTTTCTGTGGTTTCACAGGCTGCTTGTTAAAACCTCCACCAGTACTGGAGTGGGTTTTCAGATGGGTTACTTCTTCAAACCAGCGCCATTCGGTAAAACCACCCGATAAAGGGTGGTGAGTGAAACCAAAAGGCTAACCGTTAGCCGCTAGCTGAATGATTATAAAGTTTGGTGGGTGAGCTCCAGGGACAAACTGGGACAATAATTCATCCTAGCCACCTTTCCCCTATCCGAGTGGTGTGTGTGTGTGCGGGGGTGAGGGTTGCATTCAGAGTTTTTGGAGTGGGCCATTTTGTCCCAGCTTCCCGATGGCCAGTTTGACCTCTAGCATGCGCGTTGCCTATTCTTCATCTTTTTCTTTATTCTCCATGATGCTTTGCTGGGACGAATGGAGGCGGGATTTCAAATCCAAGCACCTTATTTCTGGGTTGAAAAAATATCTAAAAAAAAATAACATATTTCAGAACAAATGTTGTTTTTCTATTGCCAAACTCTTATTTGCAAATGGATTGTAAGTGTATTTTATATTTGTATTTATAGTTTGTAATGGTTTAATGACTGCCATCTTATTCTTTACTTGTTGGGTAGGAGGACCTGCTCAAAAACGAGAGGCCACATCTCAAGCTGTTTATCCTCCTGGGAAAAATATAAGTTAAATGAATAAAAATAAATAAAATAAATAAATGAAATGACGTCTCCATAGTGCCAAGAGCAAAATTTTAACCATATATGGACCTATCCTTGCTTTGAAAGGTTAAAAATAGCATGATAGTTCCTTTAAATCATAAATAGAATGTGTTTAACCACATTAATTAAAAACAACCCAATTACTGCCAGACCCATAGAAGAATAAATCACTTCAACAGAACCTGCCTGACAACATGAGATACGCTAAAAGATCTCAAAAAGCAGCACATCCTGCTGCGCTAGACTAAAATAGAATCAAATATATGTTTCGTTTCTTAATTTTATTATTTGAATGAATTAAATTAGAGTTTGCTTAATTTAAATTCCTGAAAATTAACATTATATTGCTAAAATGTCATTAACCAATGAGGAAAAAGTCACAGCAAAATAAGAAATGAAAGGTTTTCAATGCTCTGAAGCAGAATTATTAGCCTAAAACTGTGCTGAAACACTGTGATCATGCATGCAAATACTACTGTAAATGATATATTTTTAATTTTTTGTGAGTTGTTGCCTTTTCCATTCAATAAGAGGGCTTTGCAGCCTTGTCTGAAATAATATTATAGTTAAAATGTGTCCTTCACTTGTAATTTGGAGTTTGATGATTGCTGCAGTGTTTAGTCAAACATCAGCCATTTATGTCAGCTGCTATAATGAAGCAGAACACCTATTTTCTAGTCATGAGGTGTTTGCATTTGCATGTGTGATACCTACTAGGAGTCAGCAGGATGACGGAGGTGACGATCAGAGAACAAATGATCAGGATGACCAGCAGGGCGATTGCTATTCCCTTCCAGTTCCTCTGGGGAGGCGCGCTGCCCACCAGGTCCTGAAAAACAGCATAAATATGACTTTGTTGCAAAAAAAAATAAAGAAATAAAGAAAATATCACCTTTCAAGCAGCAATAAATCACCAATAAAATGATTTCCCTGCTACAAGCTGGTCCCTCCCGCTGCACGGGTGGCGTTCATGGATGACCTTGGTGTTTTTAAATTCATGTCATCACACATAAGATGAAAGTATTTTTGTGCTTTCACAGTCGGAGGCAGAGATTGGCCGCAGAACGGCTCGTTCTCCGACAGACTGATGCTTACAACTCAACCGGTTTCGTGTAGTAACTCTGCAATCACCGAGCTGCACCCCGCTGCTTGCATACGAAGAGTCCCTGCAGCTCTGCCTGATAGCTGGAGTGGAGCTGCGGCTTCAGAGCAGACACAACGGGCAGAATAATGAGCCGCTCTCCTCACACCTGTCTCTTATACC
>SSNS01001091.1:28808-52970 GCA_006937985.1 Aphyosemion australe
CGCTTTAACAGGCATGCAGATAAAAGTCTTGTTCCTGCATCTGATTCCGTGTGTCTGAGCTGAAAAAGGGGAATAAGTTAAAGGAAAGCAGGCAGGTTTATTGCAGCTCAGAGACACGTCCAGTCTATAAATGTGACATGTGGATGCACTCCAAGATACGGAGGAAAAACGTCTCTCAGGAAAAGGTTTCATGGTACTTTGAAGTGAGTTGGGACTCATATTTATCTGTTGATACAGCTATTATTCCTCATTTTACACAAACCTTTCCAGAGTGAAATATCTCCAAATTGTGACATTTTTAATCTTTAACACATCTTATATACAGTCGTGGCCAAAGGTTTTGAGAATGACACAAATATGGGAAATTGGAAAAGTTGCTGCTTAAGTTTTTATAATAGCGATTTGCATATCCTCCAGAATGTTGTGAAGAGTGATCAGATCAATTGCATAGTCCTTCTTTGCCATGAAGGCCTAAATCAACAATTTATAGGATCATCCAGAACTTCAAATAAAGAGGTTCAATTCTTGTTAAGAGGGCTTCAGCAGCAGGCAGGTGTGAGCGCATCTGCACGCACAGTGAGGCGAAGACTTCTGAAAGATGGCCTGGTGTCAAGAAGGGCAGCAAAGAAGCCACTTCTCTCCAACAAAAACATCAGGGACAGATTGATCTTCTGCAAAAAGTATGGCGAATGGACTGCTGAGGACTGGGGCAAAGTCATGGGGCCAGCTCCGGTGGCCTAGTGGTAGAGTGTCCGCCCCGGGACTGGGAGATCGGGGTTCGAATCCCGGTCGGGTCATACCAAAGACCTTGAAAAATGGGACCCAATGCCTCCTTGCTTGACGCTCAGCATTAAGAGGTTGGATTGGGGGTTAAACCACCAATATTAGTTTAAGAGCACGGCCACAGCTGCAGCTCTTCCAACAATCCAACAACAGTTTGGTGAGGAACAATGCATTTTCCAGCACAATGGAGCACCGTGCCATAAGGCAAAAGTGATAACTCAGTGGCTCGGGGATCAAAACGTTGAAATTTTGGGTTCATGGCCCAGATCTTAATCCCATTGAGAACTTGTGGTCAATCCCCAAGAGGCGTGTGGACAAACAAAAACCCACTAATTCTGACAAACTCCAAGAAGTGATTATGAAAGAATGGGCTGCTATCAGTCAGGATTTGGCCCAGAAGTTGATTGAGAGCATGCCCAGGCCAATTGCAGAGGTCCTGAAAAAGAAGGGCCAACACTGCAAATACTGACTCTTTGCATAAATGTCATGTAATTGTTGTTAAAGGCCTTTGAAACATCACAGAAACAACTGAAACAAAGATCTAAAAGCAGCAAACTTTGTGAAAACTCATATTTGTGTCATTCTGAAAACTTTTGGCCACGACTGTAGACCCTGTGGGGTGAATTAGTCAGATCAGTCAGATTCTGCAACTTAACGAAGTGGAGAAAGCCTTAATATCATGAAATCACTCATAGGATTAAACCCCTGCGATCCTTTAGTGGCTTTATTAAATGTTACCTAATAGGATCAAGGAATTAATCCACTCCGATTGGTCGGTCTTTACGTTCTTAACCCGGTCTCAGGAAATGAGATGAGATGCAAAACTGACCAACACGTAAACAACTGTGGACGCCTGGCCGGGACGTGACTAAGCACTGGAGGAGTGGTTCCTAACAGCAGATAAGTGAGCCGGTTAATGCAGGACAGCTGTGAGTAATGATCTGAAAACAGGAAAAACCCAGGCAGGAAATGGATAATGAGATATTAACGCAGAGAAAATAGAAAAATATTCCTAAAAGCAGGAATCAAAGCAAGACTTTAGCTACAAATTCTCCATTTTTCAACTAAAATAAAACATTTCTCTATTATTTATTGCCTTTATTTGTATTATTTACTATTTACACTCAGGAATCTTGAAGTAACTAAATAAAGTGTGTGGTGATTGAAGTGGTGACCCAGTTTTCTCACAGTGACCACTCGCTGCCCTTTGATCAGCTGTGGTTGCATCTTCTCCTGCAGCGTCACACAAACTCATCTCAACACTAGTGACTCTTTTTATCGTGCCTCCCCGGTTTAAATGCTAAAAACGGCTCTTTAAGGCTGAAAAGCTGCAGCATATATATTAAAGCGGCACTTTTCCCTCACACTGTCCACTGTTATTAAGTGTGTAAGCTCTGATTGCTTTATCCAGACAGAGTACTTTATCCCTGTGTGAAATGTGCAGCGTTTTACCCGCCTACTCTCCTCCGCTGAAGGCAAAGCTCCAAACTCGTAGATCCCACTTATATTGTTCCCAGAAAGCCAACTTCAGATGGATAATTTACGCTCCCAGACACTGAGCGTAACACTTTAGGAAGTCAAAAGGTGTCTCTGCAGATGCAGGAGGACGTTGACCTTTGACAGGATCTGAGATGCTGCAGGTTGTCTTCATTAGACCTTCTGCTTCTGCTGGTCTGGAGGAGGTACGTTAATGCGTCTGACAACAATAAAAGCTGCATCAATAGAGGAAAACTGCAGCCATTTCCACCTCCTCCCTCCACAGACGTGTCTAAATAAATCCTGTGCGTTTCAGGTGCTGACAGCGATAAAGGGTCCGATGAGGGGGAGGTAACAGCGCCTCTTTCACTCTGTTTGTTGCTATTTTCATTCTGTATTGAGACAAAGGAGGTAAAAGAATGAAGCATCCTTTAAGGTCAAGCTTCCTTTACCCCCCTCTAATCCTCTCTCTCTCTCTCCCTCCTACTTCCCTTTGTCTAACCATCTCTTTGTCTCTCCACTGGCTGCTGAAGTGTGAAATGGATCTTTCCTGATCTCTGGGCACCTGGTTTCCAAGGGAACTGAGAGAGTTGTTTGAGTCTGATTTTTTAGTGAAGATGGAGTACAGTACAGCAGGGACTAATAACGCTGTTGAAAAGTCTGTGTGTGGCGGGGGGACACGAGGTCCAAAGAAATGAACTCCAAACAAAGACATCCTTAAGTGAGACACAAGAGAAGACAGACGTCTGAAACAAAAGCAAACCGCTGCCGTCTAAAGACACATGATATCTCACGCCGCTGTAATGTTAGTCACTGTCTGAGCAGTCAAACATTAGAGTGAAGCACTAGCCGGTGGACTCGGAGAGAAACTTTTCCTTTGGAACAACATCAATAAATGATGTGCATTCATGAGTGAGATTAAGAATTCATGCCAGCTGGCTCTTGGCTCATGAACAGCCGCCATCAGCCTGTCTGTGTACACAACCGTCCCGTTTATTTTCTTCTTTCTTTTGTGTGCTTTGGAAAATTTTGGATATGAGGGGCTACACTCAACTGAAGCCAGACAAAACGTCGCTTTAGATGATAGAAATCGTCTGATAAGGACATGCATGAATCGAGTCGCCTTTTTGAGCACAAGCTAGTCCAACAACCAGAGGAAAACAGATTAAGTGGGTTTTGCTGATATGTTTGAACTCTTCTTATGTTCATTTAAGTCCTGTAATGAAATAAGTTGACTCAGTTATTATTATTTAGTATTTCTGTTGCAACAAGTCATTTGATTTCATCCTCATCAAAGCAATTCATTTTTAATTTGTCCAACAGGTCCAAACCCGTAGGACGACCTGGGTTTTCATTGCTTCTTTTCTATAAGCTGGTGGTAATGGAGCGGTATCGCCAGTGACGCCGATGCAAATGAGAAAGAAATGCTTTTCATAAGCACTGGGTTGATCTTTCACAACAAAAATGAATATGAAATGATTTAAACTTCTGGCTTTTGTGCCATTATCTGCACCAAAATCAATTATTCACTAAGTGGTGATGCTCTTCCTCTCCTCCACGGTTCAGAAATGTACATTTACCCAATAGGGTCCAATATTGTGACAGACTTGGTATAAATTCCAACTAATAATGGCAGCAATAATGATAATAATGGGAGGAAGAACGAGAAGAAGATGGGAAAGAGGTAGAAGAACAAAAAGAAGAGGAAGTAGAAGAACAACAACAAAAGAAGAAGAAAAGAAAAAGAAGGGAAAGAGAGAAGAACCACATCAAAAGAAGAAGAAGCTGGGAAAGAGGTAGAAGAAGAAGAAGAAGAAGAAGAAGAAGAAGGAGAAGAAGAAGAAGAAGAAGAAGGAGAAGAAGAAGAAGAAGAAGCTGGGAAAGAGGTAGAAGAACAACAACAAAAGAAGAAGAAAAAGAAGGGAAAGATGTAGAAGAAGAACCACAAAAGAAGATGAAGAAGAAAGGAAAGAGGTAGAAGAACGAAAACAAAAGAAGAAGATGATGATGGGAAAGAGGTTGAAGAACAATAAAAAAGAAGAAGAGGAAGAAGAAGAACAACAACAACAAAAGAAGAAGAAAAGAAAAATAAGAGAATGAGAGAAGAACCACATCAAAAGAAGAAAAAGAAGGGAAACAGGTAGAACAACAACAAAAGAAGAAGGGAAACAGGTAGAAGAAGAACAACAAAAAATAAGAAGAAACTTAAGTGCTGCAGTCTTTTTATGGGACGTCTCAAAGGAGGAAAGATTAGTTTGAATAATAAAAGAGACGTATATTAGTAAGCTTTAGCTAACATTTACATAAAGATGAAAAGGAAAACGTTGCTTCAAAGAGGAAACATTTAGTTTCAAATCAAAAGATGGAGCACAAATTCCACAAAAACTGTTGCTCATGCGATGACTGGAAACCCACTCAGCTCCAAAATAACTTCCCTTCATCGTTTTCTGTCTTTCATGAGTAGAAAATGTTTTCTGAAGTGCGTTGCTCGCTTGTTCAGCGGTACTTTTCTCCAGCGCTCCGCAGCAGGTGGCGGTGACAGAGGAGTTGGAGGAGCTTGAATCCATCTAGTGAAGTGACAGCGAAGTGAAGCGAAACGCCGGCATCAATTCGTGATCCCGGGGGACAGCAGGGACTGTAGCTGCTCACACATCCTCATGCAGATCTCAAAGATGACAAATTGTTTTCTTTAAGTGATGTCTTTGCTGCCTGAGCCGTTACACAAACATACACGGCCAGTCGTGTGCACAGTTCAGCAGCTGCAGAATTTCAGTGATTTGAAACGGGAGCTAAAAAGCTTCATATTTGGTAAAAGCAACCGGAGAGGCGTACACGGAGATCTGCAAAATAATAAAAGGGCATCAATTCACTGGATGACTTCTGCCAAATATATATATATATATATATATATATATATATATATATATATATATATATATATATATAAAGGTGCAGAAGTCCTCAGATCAGATAACTCTAAAGGAACCAACAAGGTATAGATCTGCTAAGAACAGGAAGCTATGAGACATTTCCTCTAAAAAACCAATGTCCTGACTACAGCAGTGTATTAGATCCACTCAGAAGAAAAACGATGAGTTAGGCTTTTTCTGTTTCTCATTTTTATGATTAAAGTCCAAATGCTGAGAAAAATGATCTAAATAGTAAATCAAGTCCAAGGAAACATGCCAGTGTCCTCAGGAAGCCAACAAAATTGTCACTGGATCTGAGGGTTCTGGGTGATATTCACGTTATTCCAACAGCAGCATTGATCACTTCAAATTTTATTTCCTATATCCAACCAAAGCATGCTCTGATCTTATCTGAAAAAACTGAGGATGTTCCAAGTATCCCAACTAAATAAAAAAATGTTTCCTCCATGCTTTTTCTTGGTGCACATACATGTGGACATACCTCAAAATCCTCTAAACTCCTATTGCAGAATACTGCAAAAGGAGATGATATCATTGTTTTTCTCTGGTAAAATCTCTGCTCCAAAGGAAACTTTTTAGAACACGCAGTTTCTTGCCCCCTTTGACGTCAAGACGCGCATTTTGGCGGACATAACGCACGTTTAGAACACACGCTTTTTTATCCCTTTGGCTTGCAGTACTGCCCCCCTCTCAAAAACTGTATAGTGCGATAAACAGACGTGGGACCCCCCAACACTATCACAGGTACAAAAATGAACATAATAGATGATAGTATGACGCAAAAACTTTACAAAAAACATTATTTTAAGGTGAAAAAGTTGATGCGTGTTACTTTAATTTAACCTTTCATATTATTTTCTCAATTTTTCCACAATTTCTGGTAAAACTATCTTGATTAATCATGAATCTGGGACACCAAAACTTCTTCTGAGGGCCCCTAAATGGTTCGATCTGGTGGTGGTAGTGGGCTTTTCTGAGGTTTCTGAAAGACTGAATAATCAATGGAAATGAATGGACTAATTTTAGTATCGTTCACTTTTATGGCTGATTCCAGATCCTGATAATGAGTCCGACTACACGGTGAAAGCTGAGTGAAAAAATAAAACATCTAAACTGAACCAATTCTGCCAAATATTCCAGCAGAGTTGCCAAATGAGCCTGGTTAGGGTAAAACCTGCTAAGAAACAAATCTCAGAAGTGCGACAAAGCAAATCAAATCCCTTTCAACAAACTCTGCTTTCCATCTGACCCCAAAGACGAACTAAATTACAGCAATCCCTCTTTTTTCCTCATGATATTCCGCCTGTAACAAGTGAATGAAATTTTCAGAACACCTCTAACATTATTTTTATCTCTTTGTGACTTTTGAGCAAGACAAAAGAAAAATGAAGTGGGATTTTTTTGAAGTGTTTCTCAGAGGATTTGAGTTAGTGCATGCCTCTGGACAAAACTGTCACGGTATCTTTTAATCATCAGAGGAAACGCAGCACAAAAACAACGCCGACTGAAGACTGGAACAGTTGAAAGTGTCTCTACCTTTTTCTTTTCAAAACCTGATATATTCCTCAGAATGTAGCTGGAAATTAAATCCACTCTGAGCTACAGCGAAGATAAGAGCTCTAATGTGCTTTCAGGATAATTACGTGCAGTGTGATAACATTTTAGAAGAGTGGAAAAAAAGAGCTGAAAGTAAATTTAATGACAGATTTGTTTTTGCAGCTGTAGCAATCTCATCCAACAGGTTTGTCCCTTTTTTTTCCCAGCATGCATCACCTTTGCTCCCCTCAGTCTGAATGGGCACTTGTGCAGAATGCAGCGGAGGGAAAAAGGATGCTACCTTGAACGAGACAATGAGGTGACTCTGAAAAGCATCTCGTGCAGTAACAGAGGAGGTGTGATAACACTCAACAACAAGAGCAACAGCTCATTGTGTTTTCAGCAATCTGTGTGAGGCGTCAAAGCTCCACGATCTGCAACAACAATAGAGCTCAGCCAATAAAAGCTCTGAGAGGAAAAAGACTCCATTTACTTATTCTTCAGATTTGAGCTGGATGAATAATGTTCTTTCCTTAAAATCTGCATCCCACCCACTGTCAGCAGTCGTGTCGTTACACAGAGCTCGTATCTTTTTTGCACAGATATCTCCATTTCTCCATGTCTGCACACCGAAATAGCAGATGCACAGGAAGGAAGCTGAAACTGATACCACCAACGTGCTGGAGGCTGCTCTGGAAGCTGAAAGGGCACCGATGACAGAGTCTATTTTCCAATCACCTTCTCAACCAGGACACAGCGTTTTGATTTTACAAATTGTGGATAAGTAAAGACGTCACCCGAGGTCAGTCAGATATGAAAATCAGACGATAAAGGCGTCTTGTTCCTTTTGAGCTGAAATGATTGCTGCCTTTGCAGACTAACAAGCGTGCAGCGCTGATGTACAGATGAGACTGCGTGCATCTCACTTTTCTGAGACATTCGATTTTCTTTCAACCTTCAAAAGAGCTCATGCTCCCTTTTTCTGATCCCAACTCGGTTAAAGATCCGCCGTCGAGTCTGCAGTTCCGCTTTAGGACGTGAACGCATAACGCTCTCAAGAATTCCAAGAATAAAGCTGCACTTAAGGAAAAAGAAAGGAAAACCTTCCATCCTGCTCCTCACCTCTCTGTTCTCAGTTTGACTTTTGCAGAGAGGAAAATCCTCAACAATCAACAAGAGGTTCTAGCTTCATATGAGCAAACTTGATTCAATTCCTTTTAATCCAAGTTAAACCAGAGGTGCAAGCACAGATATGCAGACCCAGATTGCATCTTTTCATCACTCCAGCCTTTTCTAGTTCTAAAAAGTGAGATGCTATAGAAATGCAAAGCAGCAACAATGACTTTTCAACCCATAAAAGGGGTTAAAATCTCAGAACACCTCCACATAAAACCCCTGCTGTGTAACACTGAAGCACAGCGATCAGATCCTGTTTATTATTTTTAGACTTCATGAGATAATTAGGCTTTGGCAGGTTGTTTCTATGGAAGCTACACCTGTGGGTGTCTGAGAAGAGTCAATTAAATATTGATGCAGAAGTTTAAAGCCTTCAAACTGGAGCCCTCGATCTGAAAAATAATTAAAGCAAACGTGTTTTTTGTAATTAAAGTGATTGAAACCAGCTCTGAATGCTCTTTTGCTCGGGGCTCTTTGCGCGTGCGCTCCGGCTCGAGGTGCCGAGCGCTAAACGCGCCTAAATGCGTAATTACAGGCGCAAATTAGCGAACAGGTTGTCTGAGGACTTACCTGCTCGTTCTGCTGAGGCACTTTCCCCGGCCCGTTCGCGTCTTTTGTGGAAGTCATGGTGGTAAATAAATTTTAGAAAAGAGGGAATTAAAAAAAAAGAGGAGATGAGCAATCTGGGAGAAGACGTCCGCTGCCTGCAGGTGCAGGATAATGAAGCGAGGGAGGGCGCGGACCGACACCGCGGAGGAGAGGCAGGAAGAGGGGGAGAGATCCGCGCAAAGTGTTCAAGGAGATCCAGCGATTCGCTAAAATAATGAAGAGCCCGTGGGTGCGGAGGCAGGCGGCGCAGAGTTCAGCAGGAGACGCGCTGGAGAGATGCGGAGCGCAGAGATGTGGGAAGTTCGGCTCACTTTTCCAGGATGTCACAATGACAGCAGAAAAACTCCAAACTGAGCGAGTTTCTCCTGACTTTCTGTCAATGTTGTCTTGGACTTGCACCAGTTTGGATGAAATGCTGCTATATTAACAATCCGAGCGCCTTTCATCCATTTGAATGGTTAAAATAACCCTTTCAACAGGACACGATAAAGATGCTGAGGTTGTGACATCAGGATGTACAAAATGAGCTTGAACTGGAAAAAAGGAGGCAACGATTCCAGCAAAATGACTGGAAAACTTTATTATTTCTGTTTCTGCAGCTTTTTATCCATCTAGCCTCAAAACAAACGAGAATTCAAGGCTCAGCCCTTCCCATCTTGGGCTTATATTCCCAGACTTGCACAGTTCACCTCTGAGCTCACAGAAACTGATAATATGGAGACCTGTCAGCTTGTATCAGATCACTGTGGGCACTCATTACTGGCAAGTCCATTACACAGGAAATGGAAACAGGAATCAATGCAAGGAGAAGAAAATACTTTCAGTTGTTGGTGTGGCTCGTTTCATTTGGGATTTAAAGAGTTCGTTTACCAAAGTTACACCACGTTTGGAACCGGCAACATTCTCTACGCTGCCCTTTAGGGATTTGCATAGTGCGTCCATATAGGTATGACTTTCAGCACAGTGTGTTGCCAAGATGGCTAAAGCATGTGCCAACAGGAGGCAGAGTTACCTTTGCCTCCCACTCTGAGCAGAAATAGTTCCAGGGTCTGAAACACAGTTCGTACGATAAGAATGTGTCACATCTGCGCTAGCACAAGCCACATTCTTGTTCACACATCTATTAGGGTTGTACACACACACACACACACACACACACTGCTATATTTCCTTTAGAAGTCGTGCTCAGCCTCTGCAGCGCTCCGAGCCTTTTGAACTACTCATCTGTTGGAGGCGAGAGAACCCAAAAAAGTCCACGATGTGAGTTCCTGATGCAGAGTTTGGAAGTGTTTCATAGCAGTAAGAAGGAAACTTCCCCTCATCCAAAGCTTTAACGGGGGAATTAGATGGAGAATTTCTTAAATTTGATCCTAAAACAACACGATGCAGTGGAATTCTCCTGTTTGATGGCTCTGCTCAGCTACTTCCTGGATCTGCTGATGGCACACCCTGTAACAGATCTTCCTCACTGTTTCCTCCTCATCAGCATCACCTTCTGTGTTCTGTCGCCTGAAGCACTAACTCAGCAGTTTGTCCCACGAGGACATCTTCCCGATGCATTCATCCCTTTGCCAACGTAGCTCCTTCTGTTGTTAGATAGGAATCACAACTCTGAGTGACCTCGCTCGTGCCTCTGAGCATCAAAAAGCTGTCAGATGAGGCAGAAAAATGTGCTCCGTTTAGATATAAATACAGCTTCAAAGTGTTGCAGACGAAACATTTGTTTTTATTGCACAACAGTTTGAGCCTTAACAGACCATACGGTGTGTCTAACACAACATTTGGAGTGCAGTGCTACTTGTGGCCCAGAGGAACTCTAAAGCCTCATTTCAGCACCTCGGCTGTGGACAGCTCCTCTGTTTAATCCCTAATGTGTGATTGTCTCCGTTCGCTTTATCGTCTGCCTTCATTCACCCAAATGGGCTTTCTGGAGCCATTCAGAGAGAGATTAAATCTCACCTCCCCTCAGAGTTAGAGCAGCACCCTGCACAAAATTAACCACGGCAGGTTTCAAGAAGGTGGAAGACAAAAAAAGTCATTTTACAATATAAACGTGGAGGTAAACAGTTAAAACAGTCTAATGCAACTGATTGATATATCCAGTTTCATTATTTGTATTATTGTCTCCAGGCATGGCTTATTAAAGAGATCCTGTCTACTGGAGTTAAAAATGCACCATAACCTTTGAATGCATTCTTGCTGCAGGTAATGTGTTTGTTTCCAGGGGACCAGCGTTCAGCTTTTTTTATGTATCTGTCGATAAATGTGAATCTCTTCCTCTGCATGCTAGCTCCCCCCAGTGATCACTGCTTATCTGGCATCTTTATGGAGGTCTAAACTGAACTCAGGTAGCAAAAGCATCAAAGGAGCTTTAAATATGGATAAATAATCCAACTTTAGCCTAGCACTAATGATGATTATTAAAATAAAAGCTCAAAATGGAATTTTCATCTTATAGGCAACATAAACAGTCTGCAGTTATATATATATATATATATACATACATATATCGCAGCTGGCAGTGTTTTGTTAGAAAGATTATCATTATCAGCTGCCCTCTCTCCACAGGCGGAACGGTGGAGCAGAAAAACCAAAGCAGCCACTTAGGACCAACAAACCAAGCAGAAAAACAGCCCCGACCACCTCCACCTCCTACATGTTTGTATGAATGCATAATTTTTCCCCTTCAGCACCCAGAAAGCACAAAACAGCTACTCTGATGAAGAGCAGAAACAAAGATGGTCATCGGCACCTGAGAAATCCAACACAACGTTACAAAGCTTAAAGGTGCATGATGTAAGAATGACATCCTCTGGTCAGATTCAGGTACTGCAGCCTATTTTCAAAACAAACAAGTGACTCTGTCACTCCTATTCTGTAGATTGAGACATTTGTAATCCATCGTTATTATTGTTAGCTCAACGTTAGCCTCTAGCCTCCTGAGACCCTGTGTCCACATATGAGGACATTGGCTTCTTGCACTATAATATTTTATTCTCTTCAACTTAGACCATTTTTTAAATTGTTATTGACTTTAAGTTTAAAAATTTTACCCTTTCTTTCTTTTTAGGAAATTTGTCAAATATTTTATTTTATCTAAGTGATTTTTGGGTCACATTTATGAGAGTTGACTAATCTGTAATGGTTAGAATTTTTTTTTTTTCAATCACACCAAATACAAATTCAGGTCTCAGGAGGCTAGCCTTCCTTACCCAATATTAGATTAAAACAGAAAGATGTCGTGGCTTCTTAGGGGTACAAGAAATAACTTCTGGGTCTGTTTACTGACCAACTGTCCACAACTCTGGAGCTTTTTGCCAGTTGGTATCAAATTACCAATGTCAGAGCAGCAGCGTTAGCTCGGCGCAAACTCTGCAAACTCGCGGGCTCAGATTGTAAACAAAGACTACGTCCCTCTTTGGCATTTTGAAAGGAGAAAACATGACAGCCCCCCAGCTGGCTGAGAAGGAAATCTGTTTCAATGTAACCTTCCTTTCAACATGATTGAGACTGTTTTGTGATTATTTTACTGTAGAATTCTTACTTATTGTACCTTTAATATGTTTCAAATTGAGTTTAATTCTTTTTTTAAAGAGACACAATAATTGGATTTTAAATTGATGCAGGACGTAAAATGTTTTACATGTTTTATCAACACAACAATTTATACTGTATGTAGGGCTGGTTGCTGAACTGAAATGAAATTAAAAGCTATATTTGACCACTTTTAGCTTCAATTAATATGTATGCCGACACTAAAATGACACAATTGTTTACATTTTATTCAACGCCTATTTGACTTGTTAATGTTTTCACTGAAAAATCTAAAGTTAGTGTCTAACTGGAAAGAAATGCATGCATGAGGATTTCACAATAAAATGTCTAAATCAGTTGAAAAAAAATCCAAAAATACACATTTTGGAAGCATGACACTGATATTAAATATAATATATGTGTATGGTTACCAAAAACGTTGAAAGACATGTTTGAATGTGAGAAAAAGGAAAGATGGTTCAGATGTGAGCTGGCCCAGAAGATCTGGGTCACCTCAGGTAAAAGAAAAGTAGTTTAAACCAAGAGTCAACTGTTCCAGGATCAGCTCCTGCTCCGATGCTGCATATCAGCAATTTAACTGTAGCAGCACAATAATGCAGTCAATACTAAAACTCTACATCAGACACTGTTAGGATGAACAATCGGGTTTGACTGAATTTCTTATCAAAACTGCAACATTAACACAATTTACATCAAATATCTTGATTTTCAGTGAGAAGAGGGGCATTTGTTGTCAGCATTTGGATTTCATATAAAACTCTTTGAAACTGCCGAGTTCTGCTGAAAAATGCAACTGTTAAATCCATCAATCACTGATGGATGCTGATTAAAACAACAAGCTGTTTGGGCTCAGCGGCTGTCAGCACGGACCAGCTCAGCCGTCAGTCACGTCCCCTCCGCCCTCCGGCCCCGCCGTGACTCCTCCAGCTGTCCCGACCGACAGAACACCTGCCCGGCTCGCTGGAAGTGCTGCTGTCTGCCTCGCTCTGATCTAGAGTCAGTCTGAACTCAGAGGGGCCGCACCTCGCAGCTCATCACAGATCTTTACTCTACTCTCAGGTCAGCAGAGAGGAAACAAGAGGCAGAAGCTGTTTCTCACTGTCTGGACACTACAGCGGGGTAATTAACAAGCTCTAGTCTTTAATCAGACTCATTATTGGTCTTTTACCAAGAGAGGATTTTCCAGGAGAAACAATTAATGTACTGTCCTGTTGTCTGGATACACACACACACACACACACACACACACACACACACACAAGCTATTGTTTTCTGTTTCCTTCAGATTGTTCTCGCATTAAATATATACGGAAATTCTAATACTTGCAAAACATTTAACTTGAAACAGCATTTCACACTCAGATCAGTAAGCTGACAGTGTTGACCTGTGTATATATGGTAGGGCTGCACAATTATGACCAAAATAATAATCGCAATTATTTTGATCAATATTGTAATCACGATTATTAATCACCATCATTCATCCTATCTGGTAAAATATATATTTTTATTGCACCAATTACAAACAATGTTGCAACGTTTTTCTGTGAAAAATGAAACTTTAGAATAGATTATAAATAATGCAAAACCCCTCCAAAAAACTCCTATACTTTTATATTTCAAAGTGCTGCTGAGTGGCTTGTGCGCGGTTTTTATTCGGGCAGCTTAATGACGCTTTAGCCATGCTTTCGCCCCCTAGTGGTTGGCAGAGTATTGGTTGAGGCGGTGTGCGATGGAGAAGAAAGCAGTAAATATCGTTGACGATCAGGTTAATTTAATTGTGGCCACCAAAATCTTGGTCACGATCAAAATCCGATTAATTGTGCAGCCCTAATAAATGGGCGTAATTGTATCAACATATACAAACATAAAATACACATACACACAAATCCATATGTAAATATGAATAATGGAAAACAACATTGCAACTAAATTGGGTACAGACTTGATATTAAGTAGTTGAGGCAAAACTATTGCTTACATGCTCATTAATAGATCTTAAATTAGCAGGTCATTTATTCCAGTCCTGAGGAGCTTTAACACAAAAGGCAGATCTCCCCACTTCTTTTTTAAACCGAGGAATAACAAATGAAGGCTGATCAGGAGCTAATGGGTACTCACAAGACTTTCAAATAAGATGGAAAGTCAAAATGAATACATTTAAAATGAAATTGCCATCTGGATTTCAAGGGCGACCAAGAAAGGTGTTCATACAGGTAACAGTGGTGAGTTCTGAAAGGACACCGCAAAACAAAACGACATATTGAAAATAATCATCATAGATGTACAAAAAAACAGATGTTCTCCTCTGTGATGCTTTGCACGTGTATTTTGTTTTCATTTTTTATTTATTTTTGAGCCTTTTAACTTTTATTTCTGTCCTCTGCATCATATTTTTTAGATTTGTATCCGTTTTTAACAACAAAACACCATTGAAGCTTTCACGATGGGTGTAACTTTGGAACAGATGGCTAATATCAACCCAGCTAAATTTGCTTCCGTTTTGCTGAATGTATCTGACTCTCAGCAGACTTTACATCATTCTACTCTTAAGAAAACCTCTAGACGGAATAATAACGAGCAGATTTCTTTGCACTGAGTGCTCCTTTGACCGCACGTTGTTCCACAAGCAAATGCCATCCTTATTACCTGCTGACCTTACCTCCTCACATGCTTTTAAACAAAAACCTTTGCAACATAAAAAGCTGTCATTCCTGCACGCTTAGCATCATTTGGATGGTTCTGACTTCTAATTAAAGCTGATTGTGTTCAGGCTCCAAGAGTTTTATTTGTTCAGACTGAGGCTGATTTATTCACTATTTCCTTTCTTAAAATATTAATGTTTCACAAACTTCAACAGGCTGCCTTTAATGTGAGCTTTTCTTTTGAGGCAGAACGTCTCAAAAAGCATCATGAATGTTTCAACCAACAAACTGGATTTTTGTTTAAAACTGCACACAGATTGATATCTGGAGGTGGAGAATTGGATTTTTCAGGAGAAAAACTGAGGGAAAAGTAGGTTTTCAGAGGTAAGCCTGCCTTTTGAGTCTATTTAACCTTTGTCTTTGAGGTCCCTTTATAGGACCTTCATTTGTCCTGATGCTACATTTGGCTGAACTTTTAATGCTGAGGCCACTCAGTCCTTGTTTTAAATTCAGAACTCTGTGGCTTTCAGACACACCCTGGTTTTTCCAGGATTAAGGGACCTGAGCTAAAAGTCTTAGTCATCAAAGACGGCATCTTAAAACTCTCAGTGCTTACAGGACAAAAGCTGCATGGGGTGCTGTGGAGCCAGGAATATCCTGCCATGACTCAGAGAAAAAGCAAACATCTGTCAGATCACAATCACAGCATCTGGATCCTGTCAGTGTGTTTAATTATATTTAAACCGACCAGTAATTTTTGTTTACTGGTGGGATTTTCCCCTCACCTTTGAGTTGTTTCTTCCTGTTATACGAAAGCCTGAATCATGTTGTTTACTAGAGAGAGACGTTCACCTAATGTCCTCCTAGGGACAAATTTGGCACATCTCAACTAAAAAACAACAAGCAGCTGCCTCAGGATCCATCGCCTCTAATCGATCAGATGAATCAGGACAGCTCGGGCCTTCCGGAGGGGTCTTAAAGGGGATGTAGGAGAAATCAAGTGATTCAGCTGCTAGGTGACAAGAGCAATGAACAGTGAAGAAGATTATTATATAAAATGTGGTCATTTTGTTTTTCTTTAATAAACATTTGAGGAATTTAAGTGGAATATGGGTCTTTGTTCATCTGCTATACTGCAAATGTTAAGGTTTTAGACTTTCTCATCTGGAAAAGCTGAAAACAAAAGATCCAACTTCTCATGTTGCTGCTGAAAGAAAAGTGCTGTTCCAAATAAACATCTAACATGTTTCAATATCATCAAGTTTTATCTGTGTTAAGTAATCTGAGGTTTCTCCGAGTACAATGAATGGAGCTGAATCTTTGTTTAGGGTTAGATGTAACTGAAGGTTTAAAATGTGCTAACATGGCAGGTAAATCCCCACAAAAGTGAAAAGATGTTATTTAAAATGGGATTTTTTTTGTTGGTTTTATTGATGCAGGAATAAAACCTGCAGCTTTGCATTATTGGAGAAGATTCAGACAGCAGAAGCTCCTCTGCTGGTCCTCCCATTTATGTGTTTACCTGCTGGATTTGATCAAAATAGAGAAACAGACTTCAGTAACGAAAACAATAACAGACAACAGCACTTAGTATGAGCCCTTTCATGCATGGATTATGATGGCCTCAGTGAAAATGGTTTTCCTGTTTGTTTTTTCACTTTTAGACATAAAACGTATGGAGCCCCTAAGATGACGTGCATAAAAAACAGACAGTAGCTCATGGGCACCACATAGTAACTTATACACACCAGATAGTAACTCATGGGCACCACATAGTAACTTATACACACCAGATAGTAACTCATGAGCACCAGATAGTAACTCATGAGCACCACATAGTAACTCATGGGAACCAGATATTAAAATGTAAGAACCTGATAGTAACTCATACGCACCAATAGTAACTCATGGGCACGTAACTTAAAATGTAAAAATGTACATTTTAAAGAGCAGTGTCCCAGAGAAACCATTTTTTACTTATTAGTTTTGAAAATGATCAGTCACTCTGAGTTTAACAAGCAGGCTGAACATGAAAATAGTCTTCTAACCCTATTTCCTGCATTAGCTTCTGACAGAAAATAGACGAAAAAATGCTTGGTTTAGTAAAGCCTGACAACTCTATGTCACATTGTCACTTAACATTCATGGACTCACACTCACGGGCAAGGCTGTTTTTGGTTTAGCATCCAGGAAACAGCAGACAACGTCTCGGCTAGTAGAAGCTAACTGTTAGCATTAGCAACTCCATCACACTGCAGAACTCCTTCAGGCTTGTGTTATTTGTGGACATAAAACATCAACGTTGCAAACCAACTGCCAATCAGAGGCGAGATGTCCAAATATCAGGAAATAAGACTCCAAATCCTGTCATCTGAAGCTTCTTTCTCCTCCAGCTGACTTCTACAGCCTCAAACAGGCGCACTGGAGCTCTTATCCTCCAGAGCATCAGCATATTCTACAACAACAAGTCTGGACTTTGAGAATCGCAGCACTGAAGACAAATGTAGTGGATTATGTGCAAGCATACCATCACCATCTACACACCTAAAACGTCAAAAAACAGCCTTATAAAATCTGCACTATTGCAACCACTTTGCATGAAAATGATCAGTTTTAATCATGTTAGGCAAAGAAGCTGATCTCATTTTTAAGTGAGACAGGGATTTAATAAAACTGGACGGAACTTTTTCACAAAAAATAATTGAATTCCCTATTTATCAGTTTATCATTAGTGCTATTTCAGCTCAGAGAGTGAAGATGAAACATCCCACTTTCTCTCCCGTCTTCATTTTGGAAAACATTATTTTGCAGACTGCAGTAATTTAGCAGGAGCCAAAAGTGATGCAAAACACCGAGCAAACAGACTAACAAGAGGCCAAGAGTCAAAAAATAAAAAGGCAAATCAGGTGAATTAAGCCTACAAGGAAACAGTAAAAGTGCTCATTAAGAAAAGCACGTGGGCAGGTGTGTATATTAAAAAAGAGACAAGCAGAGTGAGTCAGCGAGGATTTACCAAGTATTATCTGCTGATCCAGTCCTCGTAAAAACAGATTACGAGACTCGTGAACTGTTTGTGCGCTCGCTGATGACTTACAAGAGGGTCATTAGAATAAAAGAAGGGAAAAAAGTTTAAATTAAAAGCTGAACTGCAGATGTAAAAAAAAAACCTTGTTGGAGTTAAACCTCAGCAGTGAGGGTAATAAAAGTAGACTCAGCAGCAGCTGATCACTTATCAGGGAGTCAGATTCAAATAAACAAAGGTCAGAGTTTTATGATGGCTCAGAGGGAAATGAATCAGAGAACGTGATAATTAATTTGTGCTGTTTTATTCTTTTCCACAGAACTGGAAGAAGCGATACATTTAGAGGTGATTAAAAGTAAATTAGCAGCACATGCATAAATATCGCTTCATCGTTTGTTCTGCATCTCTAAAGGTTTTCTTCATCAGGATGATTTACGTCTCCAAGGACCTCCGGCTAACAAAAACTAGAGCGTGTTTAATCATTCTCTCTTCATTAGTACTCGAGGACCGCGTGGGGAAAACTCACATGAAGTCACATTTAACTGTAATTTTCTCTTTATTTCTGAATAATCTTTGTATTTACAGTAGCAATCAAACTCTCAGCCTGCAGGAACGAAGCAATTATTTGCAGAAAAGATTTGCAGAGAGAAACGTTTGCTTAGTGATTCTGATCAACTTAAATATCGCCTCCGATTCGTGTCCATTATAAATCAGATCAACACAATTATAAGGGTAATATAAGGCTGAGCAGCTGTGATGCTAACTGTGTTCAGAGCAGTATTTCAGGAAGTTAAAATGATACAATCTGCTTTAAAAATGGTACAAAATTAACCCTTTATAGAGCCAGGGCCGATTAGACTCCTCTACTCACATCATAAATTATGTCAGTGCGCCTTTTTGTGACGTCTTAGAATAGATTTCACCCAATTAATCATCAAAGATCAAGCTAATCACAGTTCATGTCATGGCATCATTCGACCAATCAGCACAGGTCTGTGATGCGCCAAATATGGGCGTGTCTGCAGAACCGGAAAACTGCCTTATTGCAGCTCGATCTCTTCTCGTGTTTACAGCCGGATCTCTAAAACTAACGATGGTGATTTTATGAAACTTACACATTACAAGGTTGACTAGTTGTGCTAAATAAGGATTTATGTGTAGTAAAAGTATATGTATATATATATATTTTTTTTTTTTTTTGATCATACGCCCTGAACAAGTAAGAGAAATTATGTCCATTTTTAGGTAAAATTGATTATTTTTCAGACATAATCTTCATAATGATGGTAACAGTAATAATAACAATTAGAAAATTGAATATATCTTGCAGTTTTCTATTAAGATTTCTATGGAAAACAGAGGACAGTTATTGTGCCCGCCGATCTCAACATCAGTAATGATGACGAAGAGGAGGAAGATGATGTTGAGGCAGATCCTCAAATATATAACATTCTGAAATATTCTAATATTCTATATTTGACCAAAATGACCCAAAATTGTTTAAGAATGCTCAAAATTATCCCACAATAATCTGTTTTTATAAAGAATTCACCATGTTGTATAAAAACTGTAAAACATCCTGTATTATTTAACAGTGATATAATTGTCTAAAGTTTGCTGGATTATTCTAAAGTGTCTTATAATGTTCTATATTATTCTAAATGAATGTTTTTGGATTTTTTTTACCAGAACTGGGCCAGCGGTCATGCTTGATCACTTCTGTGATTTTATGCATTAAAATAAACATTTCTGAAAACTGCAACAACAAATGAAAACTTTAGTTATATGCCACAAATTTTAAATATTAAACTATTTCAATGAGAATCCTATAAAGGGTTAAAAATAACACATTACCTTGTTATTTCTTTAAAAAAATGTCTTTTCTTGTTTCTAAAATTTAATATCAACAAAAGTGGCTCATGGAGCAACACAACACCCCAAATCACCAGACATTATTCAAAGCAACGCTCTGAATCCTGAAGGAACTGCACAAACATTTCCAAAATGCAAACAGCTTCTCCGACACGCGGCTGACAAGCTCAAACTTCAGCGTGGTTTCAAAACTTTTTTGTCAAATTTCTGTCAAAGCAGATTTTTATTTCAGGCACCGGACGCATCGGCTGCTGAGCTGTAGCTTCACTTTATTAAACCCGGACTAAGTTGCTGCAGAGAGCTGTATGCATCACTGCTGCAGCTCCAAAACGTGTCGACCAACACCCAATACCTGAACTACACCGTCTGTGGTAACACCACCACAGATAGACAAATAGACTGTTTTCTGCATTTCTGATAGACATAATCTATAATGTTTTTTAAAAAAACATGTTAAAGAGTCAAAATTGCATTTTAAAAGTGAATATAAATTTTATTTTCTAAATCACAAATTATTGAAATGCTGCTGAGATCCATTTGCATTTTCAAAAAAAAGACTTAGAAAGGTTTATACCTATTGTTTTACTAATTTTGGGCCAATTTCTACCATATCTGGACACCTGAACTCAAACTGGTGCTCAAAAACAAAAACTTCTTGTTTTTAGGAATTTCATCAGAATCCAGAGGAAAATCTTTGTAATTTTCAAATTAATTTGAAAGTGAAAACCAGATTTCTAGTAAATCACGCAACAAGCTGTGCTGAAATAATTGACGCCCCAACGACCAACCTCATCCAAAGAACTCATCTCACGATGTTCCTTTACCAACTCTGACTAAATAAAAATCAGCAAAGAGGAACAGAGACATCCACCTCGTTATGCATCAGTTTGGTGTTTTTTGAGCTTCTAACCAAAGAAAATTCATTTATAATAATCCAGATAACTGCTGGGAACCTGCGCATCAGATATGAAAGATGGACACTAAAGAATCTAATAAAAGATGAATGATGAAATGCATGATGCACACATAGTACATAACTGATTAAACTGACAGTGTTCTAATGCAAAATGGATCTTTGTCATTTTTCATTGCAGTGCAATAGTATGTTTGGGTCATTTTTACCTTATTGTAAAATTCAGTTTTATAGTTATTGCACCTTTAAAAAAAAGCCCAAAGTTCTTCTGAATATTTTGCTGTGATAAAAGTTCAACAATTTAAATGTATTTAATTTTGCAAAACTTCCACATAAACATTAATAATGCATGATGGGAATGAGGAAGCACTCTGTACATTAGTAGCTTTTGCTTAAAGAATGCCCATAAAATGAGTGCACGGGGAAAGAAAACACTGGCTGCTGAGCGTCAGATTTAGAGATTTATAACCCATAAAATGCAACCTAAGATATTCAGGCATAATGTTTTGTTATTATACATGCAGACGCTTTAAAAAGTAGTTTGAAAAAAACTTTTTACAAACTGCAGTGAAGCAGAAACTGATATAAAAAATGGTTTTCAATACTTTGGAGACAAGCTGGTGGCGTCGTTTGAACATCTGACAAGTTTTAGCACATTAAAAACTGTAATTTAGCTTCAAAGTCCTCCAACATCAACAATCACAATGTGAGCTGTCATCCCAAGTGCTCATTATGTCATCAGAATTTTCTTTAAGTAAGCGAACGGCCGCGACACCTCCTACAAAGTTCTTTTTTAATCATTTCAACATGCTTCTCAAGTGTTGATGAGAGATATTATTAAAAGGATAAAGGACATGCTAAAAACAAATCCCAGTAAAGGTGTGACACTCACCCTCCACAGCTTCTCCACCCGTGACAACTTGTGTGTTTTCATGATGCCACGGCGAAGTGATGCAGAGCGGCGTGATGCGGAAAAATGACCAAGTCGTAAAAGAGACACACCTCAGCTCGCGCTGATAAAAACACCCTAGTCAGCATCCACGCTCCATGCATTAAAAGGTGAAGTGCATGTGTGCGTGCATGTGTGCCGTCACGGCCTACTTCCAGCTGCAACTCTGCCCTGCTTTCTCAAGTGAAGACCGTGAACCCGACACCTCTGCAGTCGCAGCCAAGGAGGTCAGATCACTGAGGGGTTCTGTCTCAGAAAAACGAGTGCTGCTCACGGCTTGTATGCATTCCTGCAACACAACCCCAAAGGAGAGCGAGGGATGCTGCCAGAGCGCTCAGGCCCTTCACAACAATCAGCACAGAACCACTTACCTGGGCCATTAGCTGCATCTAGCCTTCAGCACAGATCAGCATTACACCACACACAGAGCAGGGGTAATTTATGGTGCATTTTCCACCAGGATTGCTTACAAAGTTTCCTTTGTATTTTTATCTATCAGGAATGATTTTATTTTATTTCTTATGTGGACCAAAAGAATCCATACCTTTTTATTCCTGATAATAGCAACGCTGGAGGCTGGATTCACTGAGTCGTCTCAGAGGAGCCGATACCTGCGAGGTGTCACAAACGTGCACACGATCCGTCCCGCCACGGCTTTGCAGGAATAATAAATAAAGTGTGTAATGTGACAGCTTCCTGCTAAGCTTCTTCTGCTTATAAATGATTTAAAAAATCGTTCTTGGAACTGAAAATCACAGAAAGTGTTCTGAAATGGGATTATGTTTACACACAAATAAAAAAATAATAAATAAAAAGTTGGGATTACAGGATCCAGATCAGGTCTATAAAAGAAATCAGCACAAAGAATAAAACGTCTTCACAACCAACCCAACAACTAGGAATATGTATTCCCATGATGCAACAGCCAGTCTGGTGAGGGGAGTAGCATCAATCATCACAGTTCAGGGGGACCATTTGATGAGCTGCCAGCTCCAGAATGGTGAATCACTCCACCTCCGCCTCACCAAACAATCATTATCTCCCCCATCTCGGTTCTGCTCCATGTGAGCTCAATTCCGAGCTTGAACTCCCAGCTTTTACCCCCTTTTCCCTTCATCTCCACAGCTCCGCGCCTCATTCAGACTCCTGACTTTAGGCTCAGAGGAACAGGAGGGAAACACTGACTGAAGATGAAGATTTTCATAATGCGAAAGCTCTTCAAAACCGACTAAACTGAGGTTGACCTCTCATGTGTCTGTTCACAGGAACTCAGCCTGCAGGTTCACACAAAACGTTGAAGAAGATACACAAACTAACTAAAACCAACTTTCTCCGTTTAGCAGCACGAATGTATAAACCCACCTTCATGGCTTTTGAGACAAAGTTCTCCCTCCTGTTGCTCCTTTGAAGACCAGAATGCTCACAAACGTCCAACAAGGACGCAACATGCAAACCTAGCTCATGAGTTATTCATCAGAAGACTAAACCAGAGCCTGGAGGCAGGAGAGGCGTCTTTGAAACCAGCAGACGTATTTTTACGCTTCAGACATCTCAGTGTCATTAAATAGATTCATTCTAGTTAAACTTTAGGTGCCTGATGTTCTACAGGTAAATCAAACAAACATGAGCTTTTATTTTAAAGGGATTCTATGCAGTTTTGGGTTGCTTTTAGCACCCCCTAGTGTCTGTTTAGTAGAACTAAAAGTGAAACTTATCTCCTCGCTGTGCGTTTGTCTTTTTAACAGCTTAATCTACCTGCTGAAATGTCTCCTCAGCCTTCATTAGTGTCTACAGGAGCGGTTCATCACTAAATTAAACAAATAAAAAATTCCACCATATCCCAATTTTTACTTGGTAACAACAATTGCAAGTTTGTTGTAACTGGTAATCTGGAGTCTGGAGAAGTTTCAGAAGTTTCAGTTTAGCCATATTAGCATGAACAACCTGTTTAAGGTCAAAGGTCAGAAATGACTATTTAGGATTTTCTGGCAGAATTCATGATTGCATTAATTACAGCGCTTGGTCCTCTGCTGCTGTCTACTTTCTTCCCTCAGTTTCCCCAGGTTCACACTAGAGGGCGCTGTGGTGACGCACACCCACAGTTCCTCGCCGGAGGGCGGAGTCAGCAGGTGACCTCTCCACACAGCTGTTTCTCATCTACAATCACAGAGAGGATAAGAGAGGACTGGCCATTCATCACCAGATCGTTAACCTGTGTGGTAAACCCTGAGTGCTGGCGTTTTCTTGTGACTTCCTGATCATTCCCTTTGAGTTTCTAATGCTCCCTGTTGATTCCCCAGGTTCTCCGTGCGTCTTCGTGATCAGTCATCTTCATCGCCTCAAGAAAACCCTTTTCATGCTGGCTGCCTCCTCCCACTCCTCTCTGCTTTCAACCATCGCTCAGCTCCACCACTCATTGTTCACCATCCTCTTCCTCACCTCACCATCTCCTGCCATCTCCTCCCATGTGCCACCTGACCGTCCTCCGGTTGTTACTGTAAGCCGTCTCAATCTCATCTAGCTCTGGACACTCGCCTGTTTTGGAAAAATACTCACCCTATAGTTCTACTGTGTTCCTGAACCCGTCACCTCCCCACAGAATAGCTGTCAACCAGAACTGTTAGCAAACGCCTGTTTCAATTCTGCTATCCAAATCAGCTCATACCTCCTCTCCCTTGCAGTCCTTCACCCTGGTT
>SSNS01001092.1:0-29924 GCA_006937985.1 Aphyosemion australe
CTGGACACCTGAAGCAGAAAAAGCTTTTGTGCATTTAAAGCAGCTGTTGCAGACTGATGTTGTTTTGGCACTACCGGATTACTCTAAGAGGTTTTTTCTCTCTGTTGATGCAGCGTCCGGTCACATGAAAGCGGTTCTGACTCAAAAGCATGGCAGTCAGCACAGGCCGGTAGCTTATTATTCTAAGAAGCTAGATTCGATAGCAGCAGGTCTGCCCAGCTGTGTCCAGGCCTGCGCTGCAGCTTCTGAAGCAGTTAGTCAAAGCTCTGACATCGTTCTGCTGCATCCTCTAACACTGCAAGTACCGCATTCCGTGGCACTAGTTTTGTTGCAAACAAATTTACCTTTTCTGACACACAACAGACATCTGACGTATGTCTCCACATTGTTGTCACAGGCACACATTGAGATAGTTCGCTGTAGCAGCTTGAATCCAGCAACTCTGTTACCAACACACACAGACGGGGATTCACATTGCTGCAGAACACACACACATGAGCGAACGAAGCCTCGTGTTGACATACTGGACATTCCACAGGCTGGCTTCTTTTCTCTCTATGTGGATGGTTCAGCGTCAAAGGATGCCATGGGCAGAAACCGGGTTGGATATGCTATCACCACCCAGACTTCTGTCATAGAAGCGAGACCTTTACCCTCGACTTGTTCAGCACAAGTCGCTGAACTTGTCGCTGTCACTAGGGCGTGTCAGCTGTACGAAGGGCGTGACATTAACATTTTCACTGACAGCCAATATGTTTATTCCTCTGTGCATCATTTTGCACAAATATGGAAGAATCGAGGCATGATAACATCCAGTGGGAAAAAACTGACACACGCGTCGAAATTGTTGGAACTTCTGGATGCAGTCCAGCTTCCGAATCGCCTGGCCTTGTGTAAATGTCAGGCTCATCAAACTGATAACTCAGAGGTCTCCAGGGGAAACTCTTTTGCAGATCAGTGTGCAAAGCTTGCAGCTCAAGAGCTCCCCCTGCCGGAGACTTCATTTTACTGCACAGACACTTTGACAAAGAACATTCTACAGGACGCACAGGTTTCAGCCTGTCAGAGAATTTCTATGCTTCTCTATTTCATTCTGTATCACACACACTCACACATTCACACACACACATTTGAACACACCCACTACCTTATCTCTTACTTTAAATAAACTGTGTTGGCAGCCGCTCTGGGCAGACTGTACTCTGTCCTGAGTTGGTCTGTCACCATTTTGCAAAAGGTTCTATGTCTGTGTCTTATTTGTCTATCTCCCTTATTTCCTCAGCGTCAGACAGTTAGGTGATTGGGAAAATCCCTAACAGGCGCGCGTCAATGGCTGGGGCGTAGGAAAAAGGGCTGACGGTGTCCAGACAATCTGACGTTCGGCCTGCTAAGGATGACCGGTGTCACCTCGCCGACATTCTCCATCCACATTCTCGCCGTGTCAAATTTGACATTTGCCTTACATAGAGCGCCACCTGGTGGCCGGTTAGGGGTACTGTGACAATTCCCCTACACCCCAGCCGACGGATTTGCGCCCGCAACTCGGGAACCGCGCAGCCGACCGGGATGGGGCCGCCACCCGGGCGCTTGGGAGCCCGGGGCGCACGCGCCGGTCCGGGCGGCGCGTCTGTAGGGCCCCCGGGGGATGCGCTAAAAAAATCGCAAAGTTCGGCCGAAGCGGACCCTAAGCCCTTAGCGCGGTGTAGGGCAAATGTCAGTTTGGCCCTAGGGGGGGTGAAATATAAACTGCAGGATTGCACTTTTAGGTTAATAATGGCAGTCTAAACGCACGTTAAATTATAACTATTCAGAAAATTGTACACATGAAATCATCCCTGTTGTTGTGAGACTGTTGTCAGATCTCTTTACTACCCGGTGTCTCTTCTCCGGAGGTTTGTCATATACAACAACAAAGTAGGATGCGGGTGTTCCTCTCTGGGTTTTTTCACAATAAAATTAAAAGGAATGAACAAATAATATTAGTGGTGGTTTTCAAGTTAAGATTTTTCAGCCACATCCTTCTGGGTTCCTCATCTCTGGGGAGGCGGTGAAAACCGATCCGATGCTCACAGCCGCACGCTGTCTTACTCTGGAGGTGCATGTTTTAAATATCGCTCTTGTAGCTACAAATTTAATTTTCTCGGGTTGTTAGTACAACCGCTAACAGCGCAACACGAGAAGCCACATAGTCCCTGATGAGGGACGGGTCCTTCATTACGGACCCGGGAACCCAGGAGTGGTGCTCCGAGCCGTAGCCCCTCCAATCCACCAGATATTGGAATTCACGCCACCGTCGACGAACATCAAGGAGGCGGCGAACAGGGTAGATGGGCCCGTCGTCCAAAAGACGAGCTGGAGGAGGAGGAGTCGGAGGAGGGCAAAGGGGACTGGTCACTACAGGTTTGAGGAGGGACACATGAAAGACGGGATGAACCTTGAGTGATGGGGGAAGATCCAGGAAAACCGTGGTGGGATTGACAATGGCCGTGATGGGGAAGGGGCCGATGAACCAGGGGGACAACTTTCTGCAGGATCCTTTGAGGGTGATGTTTCGGGTCGAAAGCCACACCTTTTGACCAGGGGTGTAGGGCGGACCGAGTCGTTGATGCTGGTCTGCCAAACAGCAGTTCCGGTCAGAGGTTCTCTGAAGGGCTGTTCTCGTGAGGGTTCATATGCGTCGAGCCCCTCGGATGATCTGGGGAATGGTAACTGGTGCAGCAGTAGGGGACAGTGGAAACAGAGGAGGTTGGATATCAAAACGTCAAACCGAGAAAAGAAGAGTGACCACCTGGATTGTCGGGGATTGAGTCTCTTGGCTTCTCTCAGGTAGGAGAGGTTCTTATGGTCTGTCAAGACAATGATTTGGTGTGCTGACCCCTCCAACCAATGTCTCCACCCCTCAACGGCCAGTTTTATGGACAGCAACTCCCTGTCACCCACATCATAACTGTGTTCAGCCGGAGAGAGACAACGGGAGAAGAAAGCACAGGGGTGCAATTTGTGATCTGTAGGAGAGACCTGTGACAAAACTGCTCCCACCCCAGTGTCAGATGCATCCACCTTTAGGGTGAATTGTTTCGAGGGATCTGGTCTCATGAGCACTGGAGCGTTAGTGAAGCGTTAGTGAAGCGTTCATTCAAAGCGGCAAAGGCTGCAGCAGCAGCGGGAGTCCACACGAATGTTTTTTTTACAGATGTTAAGGAGGTGAGGGGTGCAGCTGTTTGACTGTAGTTATTAGGGATGAGCGAGTACACCACTATCTGTATCTTTTCAACCATCTAAATTATCTGTATCTGTACTCGGAGTAGGTGGGGCTTAAACTGAAAACGGGCGTGGTTTAACTGGAATTGGGTGGGGCTTAACTCTGTACAATATTTTAAGTCTGAAATTGATATGGACTGATCACAAGTTGCTATATGTGTTGTTTATTTGAAAACTATTTACAGATCAGCCTCAGAATTGAGATTCAGTGTTTTTGTTCACAATAGTAAAGGAACTATTACAGAACAAATTTTTGAATAAACTCAGAACATGAATATTTAAGTGCATGAATTTTTTTTTAATTTTATGATCAAACTATTTTTTTTCTAAAGTTCTTGGCATTTTTCCCACACAAAGTTAAACAAAACAATGTTGATTAAGGTGTGTGTGTCTGTGAGAGAGAGAGAGAGAGAGAGAGAGAGAGAGAGAGAGAGAGAGAGAGAGAGGGAGAATAGAGAGAGACGACTGGAGCGAAGGACAATGACCAACGCAATACGAGCCGTTTTCAGCTCTGTCTTGTCAAATGCACTGCTACGAAACAAGTAACTTTAAATGTTACACAAACTGAAAAAGAGGCGAGCTGAAGGGAGTACTGAGAAGCAACGTGACGAGAGAGCTGATATCTATGGCTACAAGCACAGAGGCATCAGTCACTGCCGCGTGTGAGTGGAGCACAGCTCCCTGCGCTGCAGAGATGGTTTTGTGTGAAGGGAGGGGCAGGCGCTCTGTGTGACTGGCCAATCACAGAGCGTAAAGACAGTCAGTTACCCAATGAGGATTCTCCTTCCACCTGAACACAGATAATCATGAATTTTACTAAGTTTATGATCCTCAAAAATGCATTATCCGTACCGGATACTTGTCTGAAACGAGTATCCCGCTCATCCCTAGTAGTTATGTATGAAGCAACGATAAAAGTTGGCGAATCCTAAGAACCTTTGTAGTTGTTTGCGAGAAATGGGAGTCGACCAGTTTAGCACCGCTTTTACCTTGTCTGGATCTGCTCTCAACCGCCCACTCTCGAGGATGTAACCCAGGAACTTGATGGAGGGCGCGTGAAACTCACACTTCTCGGCTGTGACATATAGGTGGTTTTCCAAGAGTCTTTGCAGTACTGCCCTAACATGTTGACAGTGCTCGTTGAGGTTCTTTGAAAAAATGAGAATATCATCCAGATATACCGTTACAAACCTATTGATATAGTCGCCCAAAACTGTGTTAACTAAGGCTTGAAAAACAGCAGGGGCATTGGTTAATCCAAAGGGCATGACTAGGTACTCATAGTGTCCTAGTGGAGTCTTAAAGGTGGTTTTCCATTAATCTCCTTTACAAATGCAAACCAAGTGGTAGGTGTTGTGGAGATCTAACTTTGTGAAGACAGTAGCATCTTGAACTGGCTCAAATGTGAAAGCAAGGAGTGGCAGAGGGTACTTGTTCTTGACTGTAATGTGATTTAGTCCTCGGAAATCAATGCAGGGGCGGAGTGAACCGTCTTTCTTAGAAACGAAGAAAAACCCAGCACCTAGGGGGGACGTGGCTAGTGGCCCGAGGCTAGTGACTCCGAAATGTACTTCTCCATACACTCAAGTTCGGGTCTGGAAAGGCTGTACAAACGGCTGGAAGGGAGTGTGGCACCAGGGAGAAGGTCAATACTACAATCGAGGGGTCGGTGAGGGGGTAGTGAAGAGGCTTTGTCCTTGCTAAATACCTGTGGGATGTCGTGGTACTCGGAGGGAACTCCTGTTAGGTCCGTTGGGGATGATGGTTCAGGCTATAAGTTACTCCAGGGTTTGAGCCTCGGGACATAGGGCTAGTTGGTCTTTAATTTTCTCATTAAGGGCTTCCTGGAATGCACCCATTAATAAGTCCTTGTTCCAAGTGGAGGCGGCAGCTAGTGTTCTAAACCTTAGGGAAAATTCAGTGACTGTCTGACGACCCTGGGACAAGTGCCACAGTTGTTTAGCTATTTCAGAACGTTTTTCCTCACAAAGTTAAAGTCCCAAGCATTCATCACACACTGGTGAAATTACATCTCCGCATTTGACCCATCACCATGGTGGGGAGCGGTGAGCTGCAGCTGTGGCCGCGCTCGGGAACTATACAACCGAAGGTCAACTTAAATTCTGACAAAAACCCAAAAAGTGGTCCATTCAAAAAACTGGGAAGGCAGCTCTTGGTTTCATCCCATTGTAAGGCTTTACCCCACAATGTAGGATTTTTTTTACTGCGTCTGTAGAAAATGAAGCAGGGGAACGATCAAAGGTTAGCCTGCATTGCAAAAGGAATCCCCTACACTGCTCAGGATCTCCCTCGAACGTCATAGTGGGCGGGGAGTCAACAACGCGGAAAAGACAGGGATCCGGAAGAGATGGCTGCATGGGCTGGGGAGCGACAATGGGTGTCTGTGGGACCGGAGCCGGGGCTGCGACTTTTTCGTGGATCTGAGCCACCACCGCATCTAGTTGGAGTAATCTTTGATTAGTATTGTTAAGTTGTTCAAACAAAGACCGGAATGTCGCCTCGTGATCACGGAGCATGTTGGAGATGGCCGGCGGGACAGATTCTGCAGGTTATGACTGTTGGTCGGATGATTCTGTCATGTTGTGGTTTACACGTTTAACCCAGGACATGCCAAATCAGAACCGGGACAAAATTAAGGTAAGAAAATAATCTTTATTTAGTTTGCTGGAGTACTTGTGAAGCCGAAGAACTGATTGGGACGGGCCGGGATCTAGTGAGGAAACACAAGATTGTGAGCAGGGGTCCAGAGGAGGAAAATAACAACTAAAGAACAGTCTCACGTGCTGGTGAGGGAGTAGGGAGTTCTGAGGAGGGAGTGGGGTCCAGTCTGGGGTGCACGAGGTGAGGTGGAACTGGAGAGGGTTTTGCTCGAGAGGGATCCAAGTTTCCAGAAGGGTTAGCTGGAGAAGCAGGGTGAGCGGTGGAGAGCAGGGTGGCTGGAGAGCAGAGTGAGACGCTGGAGAGGTTGAGATCCGAGGAGTTATGCTTGGAGTGGATGTGATGCTGTAGTTGTCTAGCCTGGCAAGCCATCCTATATATGTGTATATATAGTCTGGCCACAAACCATTGATGGCTCTCAGTCGTGAGGCGGGATCTACGGTTGTCTTTCAAAATGTCAGCACGCAATTGGATAGCGCTAGGACCAATCAGGGTGATGAACAAAGTGACGTAATCACGGCGACGGAAAAGCGGGAGGCATTAATGGCGTCTAACATCAATGATTTCTGTCGTTTTTGTATAAAAACACGTGAATATCAGGTGTACTGGGACATTGCACTACTTTGTTTGATAAAAATAAGAAGCCGCTAAGTATATCAGACAGACTTACGCACGTTGGAGTCTAAATAATCCAATGTTGATGACAAAGCCGTTTCAAACGAACATGGTTCCTGAGTTGCCGCCATGTTGCTTGGGTTCGCGACCGCAGCGCTTACGTCATCGGCTACTCCCGCTCTGTGATTCGCCCAAAATATAGAGCGCTGTGATTGGCCCAACCAAAACTATAGCGAGCTGTGATTGGACAGCCACAGGCTGCGAGGGTTCCTATGAAGCGTGCCTAGACCAAACTCTGCAAAGCAAGAATTTGGTCTAGTTCACTAGGCTAGTAGTTGTCTGGAGAAGGGGAAAAGGGTTGATTAGCGGGAGTCTCAAAAGTTACACGAAGAAATGCTGATAGCAATACTCGAAGTCAGCTCGAGAAATGGTCGTAGAAAAATACCAAATGGGAGTTAATCATCCAACGAAGTGTTGGCGTCCCACTGCTCCTTATATCCCCAGCCGGTAATTGTTGCAGAACAGCAACAGCTGGTGCCGCTCTCCAGGAAACGCCCACCTGCAGGAATGTGACTCAAAACAGAGATTAGAGCAGACGAACACCCCAGACCATGACACGCAGTGGAGATGGAGTGAACATCAACCACTGGCTGCTTAGCGATCGGATAGCCGATGAGGTTTGGCTGGAGCTGGGGACACGGTGTGGAGATGAAGTAAAGTAATGCTAACATAGCCACTGGCTCTGAAGTAAAGTTATGCTAAGGTAGCCACCAGCTAATGGACGACCGCTGAAGCGTGTTGGGAGAGACACGGCAGGCTGCGGTGAGAGAGGAGACTTTAATAGAAGGAACTTTCTTGAAGGACATAACTGTTGCATATTTGTTTAGATCTTTAAATAATTGTCATGTATTATAAATAGTCCTGTCCCCTTAACATCTTTTCATTTACTGTTCATGTAATATAATCTTTTAACTTTTCGTTCTTTTTAAAATACTGATAGATCTTTTTACCTTTTTATGCTGACGTTTCGATCATCACTGCGATCTTCTTCAGAGCTAAGCTGCTAAAAGCAGCTTCACTTCCGCTTCCGTTTATGTGCGGGCAGCAGAGGACGATATCACCCCCTGCTGCCCGTGCTTTCTTCCTTGATGATGCAGTCCCATGCGTGGTCCAACGTGTACACCCCGTTGTCCCTGTTCATGGTCCTATGTCCACGTCTCCTTATTTCGATAGCTTCCTTTATCCATCTTTTATATTTCTGTTGTTCAGTGTTGACAATCCTTGTTCTGTCCCAATCCATGATGTGGTTTTCTCTGGTGCAATGGTCTGTGACTGCTGATTTCCTCATTGTGCTCTCTGCTTCCTGTCTTACTGCTCTTGTGTGTATTCTGCTTGTCTCTTTTTCGCATTCTTTTTTGTGTTCTGCTGTTCGTGTTTTAAGTTGGCGTCCTGTTTCTCCTATATATGTTTTATTGCATAATTTGCATGGGATTTCGTAAATGACTCCGCATTTTTTTCCTGTTGGAATCTTATCTTTGGGGTGTACCAGTCTTTTTCTAACTGTTGTGTATGGTTTGATTGGTGTGTTTAACTTGTATTTTTTCATCGTTGCTACTATTTTTTCTGTCGTTCCTTTGATGTATGGGAGGGTTTTTACTGGCTTTGGTTCCTGTTTTTCTGGGTTTTCTGTTTTTTTCTGTTTCATTCTTTCTGCTCTTGTTTGTTGTTCCCCTCTACTAATCACCCATGTCGGATATCCACAGGTTCTTAATGAGCTATGCATGTGTCTGTTTTCTTGACTGCAGTCTTGTTTTTCTGTTATAATTTTTGCTCGGTTGTATAGCGTTCTTATCACTGACATTTTATGTATCGTGGGATGTTCTGATGTCCATAGTAAATATTGATCTTTGTGCGTTGGTTTTCTGTATGTATTTATTTTAAGCGTTCCATTTTGTTTTTTGCTGATCCTCATGTCCATGAATGTAATACTGCCCTGTTTTTTCCTCATATGTGAATTTTATGTTTCCTGTGTCGTCTATGTTATTTAAATGCTCTGTTAATGTTTGTGTTTGTCCTTCGGGTATGATTTCCAATATATCATCCACATATCGCTTTCATAACTTTATTTGACAGTTTTTGGGTACAGTGGTTAATGCTTTTTGTTCTAAATCAGGGGTGCCCAATCCTGGTCCTGGAGGGCCGCTATCCAGCAGGTTTTGTGGTTTCTCTGCTCAAACACACTTGATTCAGTGGTTGAATCACCTGTGCAGCAGCTCATCAAGCTCTGCTGAAGCCTGCTAATCACTTGCTAATTGAAATCAGGTGTGTTGAAGCAGAGTTACAACTAAAACCTGCTGGATTCCGGCCCTTCAGGACCAGGATTGGGGACCCCTGTTCTAAATCTTCCATGAAAAACTCAGAGGGTTGCTGATAACGGATTCCCCATCGGGAATCCTTGCAGTTGTCTTTTTATTGTCTCGTAAACAAAATATGTGGACTTTGCAACCAGTTTTATTAGCTGTGCTATGTTGTCTATTTTTAGATTTGTTCTTTTGTGTAGGGTTTTATCTTGTCTGAGTCTGTCTATTACTATATCTATGGTTTTTATTGTTGGTGTCTTTGTGAATAGAGATGTTACGTCATGTGATATTAGTATGTCCTCTTTTTGCAGTGTGATCTTTTTTAACTCCTTTGATAACTCTATGGTGTTTTTACAGTGTTGTTCTGGACCTTACCTCTAACCACATCACACTGCTTGTCCCCAGCAGTAAAGAGGAGAGCAGAAGGGTCCGTACAGTACATTTGTCTTGTTAAAAAATACATTTTTCTAGCTGATTAGTTTGCTACTACAAATAACTGCATGTCTCATTTCAGATACAAGTGCTGGGGGCTGTATTATAAGGTGGCCAAAGACGACTCGTACATCTCAGAGCTTCAGACCATGATGGTAAACAAATGCTTGGCCTCCTCACCGCTACAAACCAAGGCCTGAGGATGGAAGATGCTATGGTTCATTGTCTGGAGTACCAGGACCATCAACACATAAACTGTTAGAACATCAACAGACTTATGGAGATGGTATATATTCTGCCATATGTCTCCCCCATATAAATACACTTCTATTTGACTTTTTATCTTTTAGGTCACACTTTGATGCAGAAACAGGTTTTGGGGATGTCGTGGAAAATTTTTAATAAAGCAATGAGAAAGCAGTCCATGATTCAATCAAAAGGTTTTAATTCCAATATTGCAATATGAGAATGAGGAGACAACCAACAGAGACCCTTCCCAAAGCAGTCTCCCTTCCTAAGGTTTAACAAAGACACAGAGAAAACCTCTTTGTTCCTTTGGCTGGTTGGGCTGGTCCACCCCCAGGGTGGTAAGGACAGACTTAGAGGTGCCACAGGCTGATAGAGATATCAGAACAGTCAGACTAACATGCATTTGGCATGCTAAACAAATATTCCATTACCGAGAATCAAAGTTACGTTAGTCATTGTTCATCACAGGCTGTGGTCATGAATACAGCACTTTAAACTGAATTCTGAAATATCAGAGTGTTACTCTATATCTGTTGACATACTACTGGAAGTCTGTTAGCTAACCAGAACTCAGTAACATAAAATGAAATAAAATAGTTCACCCTTTGGATCAAAACACTTGGTCCAATGGGACAAGGCAGGTTTACATTTCCAAGAGCAAAAGGAAAACTTCAAAATAAAATCATTAGCATATAAAACACAAAACACATATATTTCCCAACAAAAACACATACATTTTCTGACAACCTAAGGACTACGTTGTTCTGTACAGCACTTTATCTCTGCAGATTGTTTTTTGTTTTCACTAATTGACAGTGTTCTTCATCTGTTTCATTTGTGCCCCCCCCCCCTCTCTTCTTTCATGTTTTTATTTATATATATTTTCTTCTTTTTTTTGAGACTTTTATTTGTTAATCATTATTATAATTAGCAATTTGGTCAACTTTGGTTGTTTCAAAAATGTGCTATCTAAATAAAATTGAATTAATTTTAATTGATTTGTTTGTGGATTGGAGAATCTGGAGGTGGAGTCCCATCCTTAGTACTGGTCGACCATGTTACTATTGGCGCTTACACACTAGCACCGGCTCGGACCGGGCAGGATTGGGTAAGGTCCTTTCACATCCGGGTGGCCCGGGGATTTTTGTGGCTGAACCGTACGTGTTTTCGTCCCTCATCTGATGGAGGTCTGACTCGCGCCGAAAACCGGGCCAACACACCCACTGCCGACTCATTGGTCGGCTCAAATTCACGCCTACCTTTAGGGGGAACCTCCGATTAGCGGATAGAATCCGCCAGCGGGGGTTTCCCGCATGCGCGCTTCATTATCACTCTGAATGCGGAGGAGTTAACAAGCCTCTGACTGAAGCTGTTTTATCTGTTTCCGTCAGCTGTGATGAGCGCAGCGCGCGCGCGCACACACACACACACACACTGACACAGTGCTGCCACGCAGCTTTTTGTTTAATGAGGAAGAGACCGCGGACTTCTCCGCGCTCCTTTGACCCACCCAGCCGTTTCTCTATTCCCGTCTGCTGTGATGAGCGCAGACACCGGGCAGACTTCTCCGCACTCCTTTGACCCGCCCACATCACTGATATATTCGCGCCAATTTTTNNNGTCCTGGAAGACGTGTGTAAACAACCTGGCGGGGCCGGGGCCGACTGGGACCGACCGATCGGAGCCGAACCGGTGCTAGTGTGTAAGTGCCATATGAAGACGTCTCCCCATAGGCTTTTCTGCGTTAATTTCAGGTCAGAAAATGCTAAATCACCTCGGAACAACCTGTGTTCCCAGTAGTGATGCGCGGGTTAGGGTTTTCTTCAACCCGTGGGTACCGCAGATTTCAAAAAGTCTGACCCGCACCAACCTGCCCCGCATCACTTTGTCTAGTTTTACAACTCGCCCCGCCCCGCCTCATTAAAAACACGTTATAATATTGAGCTTCTTACCTCGCTGAATCTTTCTCAAACACGCGATTAGTTTGTCCCTCCTTTCTTTTAAGAATGTAACCTCCCAAACAAATTTTATCCAAAATATCTTCATCTATCGTTTTGTTGATGTGGCTGCCTGCCACCTGCTTGGAGCGCACTTTGCTGCAGCGTTCTACGTGCCTACGTCATAGGGTCAAAGGTTATCTGACGTTATAATGTTTTAAAACATGGCCGTGTTTAAAAAACTGTCTTAAATATTATGTTTTACAAAATTAAGCATTGATTAATGTCTTTATCTTCAGTGTGCATATCTATATAATATATATATTTGATGAACCCGCCCCAAACCGCACCGCACTGAATTAATAATTTATTAACCCGACCCAACCCGACCCGCGGGACCCGCGGGTTGGAAGACAACCTGCGCATCACTAGTTCCCAGTGCTTCTATTCTTTTCCGGTGTGAAGCACTCCAGTCACCGGGAGAATTCTAGATCCTCTCTGAGGGAACCGCCCCTCTTTCACTGATACGAAGGATGCAACACTCCAACTCTTACCAGAGGGCACCTCCCCTCTAACACCAAGTTCCCCAATCCGTTTTCTAAATTTGTAAAAGAAGAATAAGTAATTTCGATTTTACTCTCACCAAATCAATCGTCTCAGGGAGACTGTATCTCCCACACATGCACATTCTTGTTTCTCGCACAGTGACAGAGGCACACATGAACATGATGTTTTGAGGGGGAAAGCACAAACTCAAACCAAAATTAACAATTAATAAAGGCCCAAATCAACAGTAGTCATTACAGCTGATCAACTGATATATTCTTAATGTATACGTATGGCACACAGATCACACTGAGGCACAACAGACAGACACACAGGGCATCACAGAACAACCTCATACTCAATACAACCTAAGAAAGTACCCTTAATAGGGAAATTAACACACAGGCATATGTCTGAGATTGCATAAATACTTAACAGAGAGTGTTGTTTTGCATTCTAAGTTTATGATTTACCTCTGTAAGCATTTCTATGTGTATTAGTAACAAAATGTGTTGTTATGCTAAAATGTAGTGGTTAAAGGTGTCTTACTTCCCTGTTCAGATGTGTTGGGGAATCTCCTCTCCTCTCATCTTCTCTGAGGTCCGATCCTCCAGCCAGTCTGCCCAGTTGTGGCTGCATCCACTCGGATCTCTCAGTTCAGCCACTGGGTTGAGGCATTTCTCCTCAAATATCAGCAGGTTGATAAAACCATCATCATCTGATTCAAAAGGAGAAATGTCCCCCTCAGAACAAAGACTGGTGAACTTCAGTTCTCAGTGCGGCTGCAGCTTGTTGACTGTGAATTAGGGTGGTATGACTGGAGGACGGAGTTCAGATCTAGTTGAGGATTTTTCTCAGTTTTAAATCTGTGACCTGCTTCTGAGAAAATAGCATGAGGATGAAATGTTGTGTTATTAGACAGCCTATATGGTGTTAGTTTAACCAGCAAGAGGCTCTCAGCATTCAGGTTTCCAATCATTATTAAAGACATCTGATTGTTAGTCCAACACTGTTGAAATCCTCCTTTCTTCTCCTTTGCTGAGCTAAATTGACCCAAATTCCCATCTTTCAACTTCCTCTATACACATTCTAAAACATTCCATGCATCCTTCAAAATCCTTCAGCACTTTAGCTTCAATCTTTCTGTTACCTAGGTTAACTCTGCCCAACACTTAAACACTTCTACTTTCTGCAATCATTCAAGACTCACCAACATACCCAAGACCTTCTGGTCCATTATTTAATACACAGAACTGTCAGGAAGCAGTTATTCTATTTTCTTGACTCAAGATCATAGTTTCTGCTGGAGCACCCTGCTCCCATCACACAAAACAAATGGAAAACTCAGCACACAATGCCTCCAGACAGGCCCATATGTCAAAGGGAAAAGACAGAGAATAATCTGGACTGAATTCTCACCGGATAGTTGAACCCGGTCTCTAAAGACAGGTTCGTTCAGGATCCAGGCAGCTTCTGACCCAGGAGATCAGCTCCGAGCTTCCTCCTTCTCTCTTAAGCCTAATCGAGGTTCTTGGAGGACCAAGGAAAATTGGTTCCTCGGGTGGCCTGGACTCGGAGCAGAACCCCCAAGGTTTCAGCATGCTGGATCCTGTTCATGACGCCAACTGTCGTGGAAAATTTTTAATAAAGCAATGAGAAAGCAGTCCATGATTCAATCAAAAGGTTTTAAGTCCAATATTGCAATATGAGAATGAGGAGACAACCAACAGAGACCCTTCCCAAAGCAGTCTCAGCAGTGTGTCCTCCTGAGCAGAGATTCTTCACTCTATTTATCCCCCTTGACCCCCCCAAGGGAGAGCACAAACAAAGGACAGTGTTATCTAGGAGAGGAACATTCCTTTGGCATGCAAAACATGAAGAACAGGAGTAACAGGGAGACATGAGACAAAGTAAAAATATTCCACCATGCTGTGGTCAAGCCATTGTGAGACAGAACATTAATGACTATAA
This sequence comes from Aphyosemion australe, assembly GCA_006937985.1. NCBI lineage: Eukaryota > Metazoa > Chordata > Actinopteri > Cyprinodontiformes > Nothobranchiidae > Aphyosemion > Aphyosemion australe. Next base: position 14,051 of record SSNS01001092.1, read on the forward strand.
CCCCCAACTTCTCTGATCCCAGAAATATCGTCCCTCTGTAGAATTGTATTAAATAAAAGTAAATAGAAGAATGACATTTTTTCCATTACAGGGACTACTAAACATTCTGTCTGTTTTTACTGTGTGCAATTATTTTGTAAATCTAAATATATATTTGAAAATAAAGATTAGTTTTGGTAAAATTTGGACTAATTATTTAGAGATGTTTGTAAAATGTTTGAGGTTGATGTTGAGAAGATTCTGTTGTCATACAAAAGGAGTTTCACATTTACGGTAGTTTACAAATGTAACACAGAGGAGTTATGCTTTATAACACTTTATTATAAAACATTGAACACATCACAGTAAAAGAAAGATTAGTTAGAAAAAGATAGATTAGTCATATCAAGCAGACAATAATGTAAACTACTAATTAGATACAATTATTGCTTAAAATCTTCTTGGAATAAATCCAGCATAATTCCCATTGTGGTCAGGGAATTTTTCCCTCATCCTCAGACTACACAACTTGGAATTACTACTCTGTAGCCTCCCTCAGGTTTGTCAGGCTGCCATGCTACATGTTGTCTGTAAGATGCAGCTCGAAATGTGTTCCACGGTGTCCAAGCGAAGAACCCTGTTTAAAGTATAAACTCCATGTGTGGGACAGTTGCATGCAGTTCTGGGCAGACTACTGGCAGCGTTCCTTTCTAAATCAGTTGGCGTCTCTATCAGGAATATACAGACCAAGAAGTTTGATTTGATCATGCAGTTGTTCCACGAGGACCAGAGGGTAAGGACATCAAACAACACCAGCGTCTTCGTCCAGCTCGTCGTTCGCCTGCTCAAGGTTCAGGTTCTGTAGGCGTTGCTATAAAAGTGAAAGATCTGTTACATCAGTATTGAGTATTGTTTTTGTTGTAATATTATTGTGCTTACCTGTTCAAGCTATGCGTTCTGATCCAATATTCTGAACTCGAGGTAAATCTTCCTCCAAGGTTCACAGCTGCTGCACCACAACCTCAAAAGGCTGATGGGTGGCTCTGTTTTGAACCACGTCTGCTTGATGAGGTGACAGGAGGTTCAAATTTTTCATCAGACGACTCCTCCATCACTGAGCTCTAAATAGTGTTAGAATAAAAATATATAAATATAAAACAATATTCCTGCGTAGTAAATTATATTTGACACACAAAGACATTTAGATCAGGTTTACACCTGGTCCAAATGAGGCCTAAAACAGTACTGGTTGTGTTGTAACCCAGCACCAAACACACAAAGTAACCAGTAAACCTCTGGTACGAACAGGATTATAGGAGGACTACACTGCAGAGCCTGCCTCCCTCTGTTCCAACCTACTGCTCTGGATCCTCGCTCCCTCCACAGTACTGGTCTTCATCACGCAGTAAGAATACTCTCCAGTTACCAATTCCCATACATCCAGTTCCCAACTTCGCTAACCCTGCTCTCTCTTCCAGTAACCATTCCCCAGTCCCGATCTGGACCATCCTGATTCCCTTATTATCTTGTAAATAAAACCAATATCATTGATCCTTTTGTCTTCTGTGAGTTTCATATTTTATGTGGGTCAAAGTCAGTGTTTGCGAAAACTTTTGAGCCACGCCTGCCAAACTGGCAGATGTGGGAGCGTCTCACGCAGGACATTTTTGAATCACGTAGGACAATGTCCTTGCGGGCTTCAGATTTGTATCTATTTAACAGTGGGTATTGAAGTGACCTCTGACCTTTACATATTATACATATTTTTATTGTGACAATAATCTGTTGACATAATTTTTAAAAATAACCATCAATGTGATTTTCTGAAAAATTCAGAAAATGAGGATTAACAGGATTTAACAGGAAATTATTAGAGATCATATAATAATTATAAATTATTATGAAACACCAGAAACAACATATTATATATGAAAGTATTTCTAAATATTGTAATGATCCATAAGAGGTTTTTGTGACTGATGCTGTAGCCTGATGTTACTGTTCCTTTAAGAGACGCTGTGGCTGGTTGAGGTGAAACTGGAAGTTGGAGATGCGGGTTTATCTCAGCTGTTTGTTAAACTACTCTAATAAACTGCTGTTAAGGACAAAATGTCATTCTGTCTGACGTTTTAGTTCATCACAAATATCACAATATAAACAAATTATCTTTTTCTTAAGGGGGGGTAGGGCACTGTGCCGTGGTCCCTGAAATGCCTAGAAACGGCCCTGGGTGTGGGACTGAGTTTTGAAGGTGACCTGAATTGTATCAAATAAATAAATATTAAATGCCTATAAATTATTATTATAAAATTACAAACGTGTAGTGGATATGTCTACCTACATTTTCCTTTTCAAGCACTGTTTTGTTTTTTATGCGACTATTTTCCTGTCCTGCTGTCTCTTAGCTGCATCTCCTCTCAATCCTCCAGAGAAACTGCTGCCTGGCTTCTTACTTTTCAACTCACAAGTTACTTTTGAAATTAGCAGATCAAAAAGATCCGTCGACCGCAAAAATAGCGGAATGTGCGCTGCGTGGCCGCGCCAGTGAGGTGACGTCACCGAAGCACGGGAGATGAGTTCTGCAGCAGCGGAGCGCATCAGGCACAAATGAAAGACAAAGTATGAGCAAACATGAACGATCGTGTGTTAATTATGTTTTGTTTGGTGGCGCAACTTTGAGAATGTTACTGTGGACGTGTGCAGGATGCAGCTGCCCGGCGGAGCGCATCAGTAATCAGCGCTCTGCCGCTCTCCATCCTCTCTGCCCAAAAGAAGACCCGCTACACTGAGAGTCCAAATAAATAATGTAATATATGTAGAAACTGGATCTTTTGAGGGGGAAGCCAACAAACAGTCTGCAATTTGTGGTTTTCATGAAGTTTATTTTATTTTGGCACGTTCAGAGAAGACGCACGGCGTCGGTCATAATGTCCGACGATTTCAAGTTTTTCGTCGGACATTATTAAATCACGTCGGTAATGTCCGACGTGTTTTCGCAAACACTGGTCAAAGTTATCCCCAAAACCATGACAGAACAATCTGGCCAAAATGACCCAGGTGAAACTCTAAGAAGATCAATAGCTGATCAAAACAGTCAAATCCAGATTCATGAAACTCTTCTTTGCACCCTCAGTGAGCAACAAGTCTCCACCAACCAGAGGCTGGACCAACTCACTGCTCACATGCAAAACCTTGTCAGCAGACTCATTACACCTACACCACCAGAGGTCACCAGTACTCCCCCAGACACTCAACCTCCAAGAGGACAAACTGCTTCAACTCACTTTCCAGCTCCAACCCCGGAAAGATATGCAGGTGATGTGGGATTCTGCAGTAGTTTTTTGCTCCAATGCCTGTTGGTCTTTAAATCCTCTCCACAGTCCTTCATGACAGACGATTCCAAGATATCCTTTGTTATCGGCCTATTGAAGGGAAGAGCCCTCAGATGGGCTGAAGCCCGCTTCAAGAATCCACGCAGTTTTGATTTTTCCTTCCAGTCATTCGTCAATGAGTTGAAGCAGACCTTTAACCTCAACATCACCAATCTGCCTACTCAGGCTCCCTATGGAAGGCCAAACAGGGCAATAAGTCTGTTGCCGACTTTTCCATCGATTTCCGTACTCTCGCAGCTTCCTCTTGTTGGAATGAAGAGTCATTAATGAGTGCATTTTTTCATGCTCTCAATGAACCCATCAGAAACTAACTAACCTTGCTGGATGAACAGGAATCTCTTGATGACCTCATTACACTCGCGGTTCAACTGGAAAACCGCCTCAAGAATAAAACAAAGGAACCTGCCAAAAGAACCACCTATAGGCCTAGCAGCTATTCCACTACGTCCACGATGGCCTATTCTCCAAGCGAACCGGAGCCCATGGTGGTGGGCAGGACACACATAACTCTGGAAGAGCGCCAGCAACGCATTCAGGCCAACCAATGCCTTTACTGTGGATCCGCAGGCCACTTTCTCTCCTCCTGTCCCATTCGACCAAAAGCGAAGGTCCGACAGTAGGGACGGGGAGACTGGTCGGACCATCTTCCCCAAAACCATCCCCGACTCCTCCTTCCGGCTACTCTACTCAGTTCCAAGGACTCGTTCAACCTTTCGGCACTCATCGACTCGGACTGTGAGCAGAACCTCATGGACATAACCCGCAAAACAGAAACGCTCCAGCTAATCACCTCCAGTAATCATAAAGAAGAACTGTCCTTTCTACTCTTTCCCACCAGTAATTCTCCTCTTGTTTTAGGATTCCACCGGCTGCAAAGACATAACCCACAGATCAATTGGGGTAATCTTCATATTGATTCCTGGTCCTCCTTCTGCCACTCAAGGTGTCTTCAGTCATCCCAGCCTCCAAACCCCATGCCCAGTAACCCAGCTAACAGAGCAGAATCTTCTGACCTTTCTCATGTTTCTGATGTCTACTACGATCTAACTCAGGTATTCAATAAACACAAGGCCTCATCCTTACCCCCCAATAGACCCTATGACTGTGCTATTGAGCTATTACCAGGAGCTCCTCTCCCCTCGAGCCGGCTGTATAACATCTCCCGACCAGAGAGGGAGACATTGGAGAGTTACATCACAGAGTCCCTGGCTGCCGATCTCATTCGGCCATCTTCATCCCCCCTGGGAGCAGGGTTCTTCTTCGTCTCCCAAAAGGATGGCACCCTCAGGCCCTGCATAGACTATTGAGATTTGAACCAAATATCAGTAAAAAGCAAGTATCCTCTCCCACTCATCTCTTCTACCTTTGATCTGCTCCAGGGTGCCACCATATTTACCAAACTGGACCTCCGTAATGCCTACCACTTCATTCGAATCCGTCAAGGAGAGGAATGGAAGACAGCCTTCCAGACACCCCTAGGACATTTCGAGTATTTAGTGATGCCCTTTGGGCTCTCGAATGCTCCCACTGTCTTCCAGGTCGTGGTAAATGACATCCTCCGTGACTTTAACAACAGGTTTGTCTTTGTTTAGTTAGATGACATTCTCATCTACTCCAAAAACCTAACAGAACACCAACAACACGTCCGGCTGGTTCTCCAACGTCTCCTAGAGAATCACCTCTACGTGATGGCAGAAAAGAGTGAATTTCACAAGACATCCATATCCTTCCTTGGTTACATCTTTGAGGGTGGACAGGTACGCACCAACCCAGAGAAGGTCAAGGCGGTCCTGGACTGGTCCACCCCAGAGAACAGAAAGCAGCTCCAGTGCTTTCTTGGTTTTTCAAACTTTTACCACCGCTTCATTAAGAACTACAGCCAGACCGCCTCTCCTCTAACCACTCTCACATCCACCAAGACAACCTTTTCCTGGACCCCATATGCCGAGTACGCCTTCAGAACACTAAAGTCTTGTTTTGCCTCAGCCCCATCTTTATCCAACCTGATCCTCAGCTACAATTTGTCTTGGAGGTGGATGCCTCAAAGTCTGGAGCAGGGGCAGTCTTATCCCAGAAATCACTTGAGGATGGGAAACTATGTCCCTGTGCCTTCTCTCGAAAACTGACACCAGCAGAGAAAAACTACGACGTCGGAGATCGAGAGCTCCTAGCGATCAAGATGGCCCTGGAGGAATGGCGCCACTGGCTGGAGGGCTCCACTCATCCTGTACTGGTATGGACTGACCACAAAAACCTGGCCTATTTACAATCTGCTAAACGTTTAAATTCTCGTCAGTCCCGTTGGTCTATGTTTTTCTCTCGCTTTAACCTGTCCATCTCATTCCGTCCAGTATCTAAGAATACAAAACCTGATGCTCTCTCCCGTCAGTTCACTCCAGAGCCAGAACCTGAGTCACCGGGCCCCATTCTTCCATCCAGCTGTTATGTGGGCACCATCACTTGGGACATAGAGAACATTATTTCTCAAGCCCAAATCAATGAGCCGGATCCTGGCTCTGGACCAACCAACCGGATCTACGTGCCCTCTGCAGTCCGTTCCCAACTCATTCATTGGATCCATACTGCCAAGTTCGCCTGTCATCCTGGAATCAGTCGAACCATTGCCCTCATAACCGGGAGATTCTGGTGGCCATCCCTGCACAAAGACGTTCGTGATTATGTCCTTGCCTGTGCCTCTTGTGCCTGCAATAAGTCCAGCACTAAACCTCCTTCAGGCCTTTTACAGCCGTTAGTTGTCCCAAAGCTTCCATGGTCTCACATAGCACTGAACTTCGTCACGGGTCTCCCCCGTTCCAAAGGTATGACCACCATTATGACGATCATTGACCGTTTTTCTAAGGCCTGCCATCTCGTTCCCCTCAGGAAACTCCCCACAGCCCTCCAGACTGCACAACCGATGGTCAAGCACGTATTCCGTCTCCACGGAATTCCTCTTGACATCCTCTCGGACCGTGGACCACAGTTTGTGTCCCAGGTGTCTAAACAGTTTTGCATGGCCCTTGGCTCTCAGGCTAGTCTCTCATCTGGTTATCATCCCCAAACCAATGGGCAGACTGAACGCATGAACCAGGAGCTGGAGGCTTCCCTCCGATGTGTCACGTCCTCCAACCCCACTGATTGGTCCCTGTTTTTACCCTGGGTGGAGTATGCTCACAACTCTCACATCTCTGCTGCCTCTGGTCTCTCCCCGTTTGAGGTGTCCCTAGGCTATCAGCCGCCTCTATTCCCAGCAGATGAGAAGGACATCTCTGTCACCTCGATCCACCATCACATCCGCCGTTGCCACCCTGTCTGGTCCTTGGCAGTGGAAGCTCTCAACAGCACCCTGGAGCAGAACCGCAAGTACGCTGACCGGAGACGTGCACCGGCTCCTGTATACACTCCTGGCCAGAAGGTATGGTTGTCCTCTCGATATGTTCCCCTGAAGGCTGTCGCCTGCAAACTCTCCCCCAGGTTCCTTGGCCCCTATGATCAATGTGCCTGCTTCTGAGTACTTAAAGATTGTTTTAAGTCTGTTTTGATGGCTTGTACACAGGGTCCGAAACTAAATTTTTGACTCACTGGCCAAAATCTACTGGCCAAGCATATTTTTTACCGGCCAAAATTTTAAATGATTTATATCTACCCAAAGCACGTTATTCTATAATATATTATTTTTGATCCAAACAGAGGAGTGACAACATAATTAAAACATCATTAATAGGAAAAACAACTTTTTAGTAATTTCTGATTTTTTAATTTTTACTTTTTAAAAATGTTTTTAATGAACTCTTTTATTGAAATCTAGTAGACTCCTTGTTTTCTCTGTCCATGAAATCTGGCCTCCTGCTTCTGACAGTCTTTGTGCAACAGCATTACAGCCTTTGGTAGTAAACACGAATAGGTAGACGCTGGAGAGCATAACAGCATCGCCGCCATATTGGATGGGTCCCTCACACTCTGAACCCAACTGAAGTTGCAGGGTGAGCTACTATGCCTGCTTTTTCTACAGCCTACAGTTGCAACAACCGGCTCACTATTGAAAACAGATCACGTGGGACTTTTCTGAGACTATGCTAGCCTACCGAATGGGATTTTATATTTTCATTTATTTTGTTTAATTGTGTTTTAATTGTCATGCCATACCATGTGCCTGATTTTGTGAAAAGGTTTGATAAAATGTGTTTTTTAGTTGGGTAAGAACCTTCCTCAGTAGAAATAAATGCACTGGGGGCGAATGGAGACCCATCTAAGATGGCGGCCGGCAACTACGGCAGCACCCGTCCACGGGGCGTCTACGTCTATGGTCCCTGGTCTCTGGAGAACACAGCTACACCATGAGAATATCTTGTAATGATAATAACAAATAGAAGTTGTCTTATTTGTCTGTTCGGTTAAGTGAGGTGAGTTATGAGTGACCTGGAAGTGTTTGTGAGCACATGGAAACGAGAGTTCTGGGGGCAACCGGCGTGCATGTATCTGTTTAAACTAACAGATTAAAAGAGCACTGTCTTCTCAAGATATAAAGAGTGTCGTTATTGAAGAACTCACAAACACAAAATGCAACATATTTGAAAGTATGTCGGGGCTTATATTGGACCTCCAGTCAGTCCTATGACAAATGAATTGTTACAGTTCTTCTCCCTAGCGTACTGGTGGCAAACAGTGCAGCTCATTTGCACATATTCTGGTTCATAATGTAGCCACAGTTCGCCACGTTTCATTAAATCTTCTGGTTGCCACGGGTCCTGGTGGTTTTTCTTCCAGTTCCACGAGTTTTCGTTTTGAAGGCTGGCTGACTCTAGTTAAAAACCTCCACATTTCGCCGCTACCTTTAACACGAAGCTAACCGCTACCTTGATAAACAGTGAATGGGATAGGCGGAAATGACATAGGATGCGGCGCTCACGTTTCGCGTTCGCCTGTGTACGTCGCATGCAGGCGGGAGAGAAGTGTCACAGAAATCCATCGAAGAGGACTGATAAACATAACTAATTTGGTGTAAACATTTACTCACCATGTGGCGGGTGGCGCTCCAAATTTTACTCGCCAAGTGGAGCAATTTACTCGAATTTGGCGAGTGGCGACCATTAATTTCGGACCCTGCTTGTACATATTATATATGAGAACAGTCCTTTATTTTTATGTCTAGCTGTTTTATCTTATCTTTATCTGCATTTTTTTAAATCTTATCTGTTTTTTATCTTATCTGTTTGTGTAAAGCTAACTATGTGTCTGTTGCTGCTGCCTCTTGGCCAGATCGTCATTGTAAATGAGAATGAGTTCTCAATCGACTCATCTGGTTAAATAAAGGTTAAATAAATAAAAAATAAAATAAATGTGATCCAGGAGGTCCTCAGTCCCGTTTCTGTCCGGCTTCGCCTCCCTCCTGGTCTCCGGATCCACCCGACCTTCCATGTCTCCCAGATCAAGCCTGTTCGTGACAGCCCGCTTTGCCCTCCGGCCGCACCCCCTCCGCCCATCCTGCTTGTGGATGGCCATCCTGCCTGGTTGGTGCGCTGCGTCGTGGACTCCCGCTGCAGGGGTAGGGGCCTCCAGTACCTTGTTGACTGGGTGGGTTTTGGTCCTGAGGCCCGCTCCTGGGTGCCCCGCTCCTTCATTCTGCACCCGGGTCTCATCTTGGCCTTTGAGGCCTCTGGGGGGCCTGGGCCGCCCAGCGGCAGCCGTTGAGGGGGTGGGGTGGTGGTGTCAGGATCCAGGGGTTTGTTGTTTTGGGTTTTGTTTTCTTCTGCAGGTACTTTGGAGGGCAAACGGAGACGCTGAGACAATCACTGCAGCTGAGTAATAACACTCACCTGCAGCTCATCCAGCCAATTGAAGGGAGGAATAAAAGAAGCCAGGAACCACATTCTCACTGCCAGATTGTTAACCTACGTGGTAACATCCAGCCATCAGTCTGATCTCTGAAAATCCTTGCATCTTTTTGAATCTAAACCTACTTTGATATTTTTCCTCAGGACCCTTGTTCTGTTACTCACCCTTGTTCAACCTGCTCCACGTCCACTCTGCAACTCCTCCCTGGAAACTGGATTTGGACGTCTACAGTTCTCCTGGCTCCTATAAAACTCCTCTCAATCTTCACCGCCTCCAGTGCGTCTCCTGTTCACCCTCCAACAAAACACCGTAAAGAAACCTCCTCTCATATTTCCTCTCCAAGTACCAGCCATTAACATACTCACCTCAAAGTTATCGCCGAGCCTGCCTTCCTCTGTTCCAACCTACTTCTCTGGATCCTCGCTCACTCCACAGTACTGGTCTTCATCATGCAGTAAGAATACTCTCCAGTTACCAATTCCCATACATCCTGTTCCCAACTTCGCTAACCCTGCTCTGTCTTCCAGTAACCATTCCCCAGTCCCGATCTGGACCATCCTGATTCTCTTATTATGTTGTAAATAAAACCAATATCACTGATCCTTTTTGTCTTCTGTGAGTTTCATACTTTATGTGGGTCAAAGTTATCCCCAAAACCATGACATACACAGAATGTGGTGTTTACTCATGAGTTATGCCTGAATAATTCCTATGCCATAATGTACATTCATCCCTTCTTGAATGATATATCAGTATAAAATGTTAACTAGTCCATGGAGTTAATGCTAAGATAGGCTAATAATATGCTAGTGACTCAATAAAATGCTAACAATTTGATAGGAGTGGGTTTATTAATAATATAGATTATGTCAACTGTTACTGGTCTTTTTAAAACATATATTCATAGATATTCTTTATAAAATGCCTTTTGTTAACATTAAATAAATAAAGGTTTGGTTAGAAACAACTTCCTTACCTTAGAAAGCTCCATTGCTAACGCTAGCTCAGCTCTGGCTCAAAGTAGCGACGCTCTCTGTTGACTCGGTACTCCTGCGCGTGCACGTTAGGAGGCGTGGCTTTCGGCTCTTAAGGATGCTATACTGTTAAGGTCCTGAACAGAAGGCTGGTACAGTGGTGTCTTGTTATATGTGTAGCAATGTTAAGAGAGAACATTGTGAGATTTATGTGTAGCACTGAAGTGTAGCAGTGTGAGATTTGTGTTGACACTGACGAGAGACAGTGTGAGGAATAAGTGTGTACTGTTAAGAAACAGTATGAGATATATGTGTAGCATCTAACCAGGAAAAAGAGAATATAGATGTGAGAGAGTTACCATGTAGAGTTATGTGAGTTGCGGTTTAAAGTCCGCTGTTGTGAGGGCCAAGCAACGCAAAGCAAACAACTCACTTGTAAGTGAAATAGAGGTTTAAGAGTCGACGGAATTCCCGGGAGCAACCACCAGCTAAAGTAACTAGAATTTTTTTTAATTTCATTTTATTTATTAAAATCAATACACAAAAACTCAATTTCTAAAACCAAAATGAAAAGGGGACAGAAGAAAAAAACTTGTTATCTGCCCCTTTTAACAAAAAAAAAACAATACAACGAAACAATATAATTAATAACAATATCTATCAATAACTGATAACAATAATAATGATAACAACAATATCTATCCCTAACTGATAACAATAGTAATAACTATCAATAACTGATAATAATAATAATGATAACAACAATAATATCTATCAATAACTGATCATAATAAGTTATTCAGAACAATCCCCATGACCCTCAAACACCATCAACCTCAGACTTATATTTTCATAATACCATTTCCTTATACCTAATTTTAAATTGATGAATATTTGAACATTGCTTTAGCTGTGGCCCCAGTTGATTCCAAAGTTTAACTCCATATATAGATATACACATGCTTTTTCTTGTGGTTCTTACTGCCTGAACTTTAAAATTACCTTCTCTCTGTGAAAAAAGCTTCTGAATGTTTTTAGGAAGTATACCTATACTGGCTTTGAATAACAATTGAGCGTTGGCAAAATCCACCAAGTCAAAGAATTTTAGGAGTTTGGAATGCAAAAATAAACTATTTGTGTTATGAATAATTCTTACTGCATGTTTTTGGAGTATGAAGAGGGGTTTTAATGAACTTTTATAGTTGTTTCCCCATACTTCTATACAGTAGGTTATATAAGGCAACACCAATGAACAATACAACATATACAAATTAATCACGAGGTTTATCCACCTTGTCTTGTGTTGTCTTGTCTCATTTAAAGTTTGTCTAATGCGTCACAGCTCAAAGTCTGGTGTGTTTGTGTGAGTCTGTTAACTAATGTCCGTTGATATCTGTCAAGTGTCGGCTGTTTGTCTTTATTTTTCTTTTTTGCGTGACTGTCGAGCTGTCGGTTTTAAAAGTTGTTCTATTGTTGGTGTTTGTGATTTTCTGCAATGTTTTGAAGCCGTCTTTTCCGAAAAAGTACCAAAGTCTTAGTGGACGTGGTGGACAAAAACTTCCCGGTGACGTGCTGTGCGTGCCTACGTGTTACGTGTTGATCTGTGTGGCTCAAGGCAGAGATTGCGGCTCCATCTTTTGTAGTTTATGTAGTCTTTGTGGACTAGTCTTCAGGCTCCAGTTACAACAACCTCTGGTGCTCGAGCCTGAACACTGTTGAGTTTAACTCTTGGATTTACCTGCTGAGGACTGTGGAGCAGTGGCTCTGCAGAGTTTGCTATTTGGTGGATCCATCAGTGTTGAGCTGGGTTTTTGGTTTTTATAAAAATAATTTAAATGCTCAAACAAAATTTCCAGTTTTCAAAATAAAATCATTTTTCAGTCAAACAAAGCTTCCGGTTTTAAAAATTATATATATTTTTCTTTTTGAAAGAAAAACTTTTTGATTAAAACTAAATATAAATCATTGATTGGATCAGAGAGTCAGTCTTTAATAGAAAAATAAAGATTTTTAAGGTAAGTTTGTTTTTTTAGTTTGAAGTACCTTTTTTTTGGATTGATAAAATAAGAAACAAAATAACCTCCAAAGATTCCTGTCTGGATAAAGAACCCATCATGCAAAAACCTAGTTAGGTCCTACAGACGTGGTCTAGACCGACGGAGTCAATATAGACATGATCTGCACGTCCATGCGACGTTGACTGTTTGCAGGGAAGCATCCACTAACAGATGGCAGCAGCTAATGTAGAAACCCCAACATTTTTTCATGCGCACGTTAACCCGATGTTATGTAGTGATGAGTCATGGTGAATATCACTATAAACAACATTAAAAATCAGTCCCTTCAAATAAAGCCAAAACTGTGGCACAGTGCAGCAGGAAGAAAAATAAATCTTCTGATTTATAGTGACTGCTTCATTTTGGCCACCGCTAACTATGTCCTTCTCTGGCACCACCTTGTGCTCCACATCAGATCCATAATCAAAACAAATCAGTGAGGAGTGTGAATGAAGGTGAAATAAATATGTTCCTGTTAATTTGAACAAATATGATTAATGTCAAAGTCTTTGTTTTTCCTCCCTTTTTTCAGGTCATTAACCACACTGAAGGCATCTGATGAATATTAAAGATGTTTATTTGGGGTTATTTTGCCCACCATGATGACATGGTTGAGATTCTGCTGTTGGAATAATTTGGCAAACAAAAGCTACTCATCAGAGCTTTTCAGTATCCATCAAACTGATGAGCGCCCAGGAGGCAATTACACCCAAACAAAAGATGAACTGATTTACCCAGTTAGCGAGACATGTTGAATCATGTTTTACACAAGAATGCGATACAGGACATAATTTCCATCATCAGCTGCAAAACAGCCACACACCACACACACTCACTTTAAGACACTGTTTTTTAATACCACTCCATATTGAAACAAGTGTTTACCACAGTTAAAAATAAGTACTTTATTTTCTACAAGAGGAAACAAGGTTTTAAACAAGGTATTTTTAGCTCATAGTAAAATTTGTTGACTTGAGCTAACAACTCTTTCCAAACTCTCAAGGATCACTCATTCGCTCCCCACTGCAGTGCTCAGATGCACATTTTATCGTTCTTATCCTCAGCAAATCAATACCTACCTCAGCTACTTTGGGAATCGGCTATCCACACACATCACCAAAGAAGAGATGATTCACAAGTCTGAAATCGTCTTTAGAAATCTTTGCTTGTGCAAGCAGCTTCAGTTGCACTGTGGTATTTGTGCTTCTGAAGTGTTGGAGCCACAAACTAACACGTCATTCTCTTCATTATGCTCAATGATATAAAGCGGAGTCATTTGTGCATCTTTTTGTTTGAACAATTGCTGCATATGACATCTAAAAGCTGTCACAATACCAGACACTGAACTCTTTTACAAAGAATAATTTATGTAGAAAGTCAGTCTTAATGAATCATTATTAAGATTTCCTAATGAAGGCCAGCAACACAATTAAATATTCTAAATCCAACTGTTTACATTTCACATTTCTATGCATTTGCCAATGCAGCAACATATTTTCAGGTTTCTTGTAATCATGACTGTATGAATATTGATGTGGTATCTCTCCAGGCTCTTCATTTGAAATAAATGAAAACAGGCCTTCAGCTCAGACAGATATGCACAAAAACAGCATGCTCATTAAGCACCAACAGGATAAAAAAACACACCTGTCTGGAGATATAAAAGGCGTCCCTGTTAAGATTTGTATAAATACATATTAAGAGGAACATATGTTTCTGTATAAGCACAAACACACAATCATAAGCAGCGTTTGCTCAAAGGCCTGTTTTTTCTTCCACAGCAGATCGTTTGACAGTTAAATCCTTTGAGTTGCTTCTAGCAATTTTGACAAATCTATTTTATTTATTTCAGTTTCTGCTTTCATGAAAAATTTAAAAAGTTTCACCTTTTTGATGGTTTAGTTTGGATTGTTTAATCACTTGTTGTACACTTTTATTATTTATTTATTAGTAAACTTTTCAGTTTCAGACCCACAAAATAGCAGTTGTCAAGCAGTTGTTACCCCAAGTATCTCTGATTTGACAATACAAACATGCTTAAAAAGCAAAATAATTCAAGGCACAAAGAAAAACACTTCAGCTCATATTTACTAATGAAGAAATATATCAGAAATATAACTTCAGCAATTGTTTTTCAGTTCTATTTTTATTTCTTGAAATCATCTCAAGACCCCCTGTGTAGTTCTTCCTGACCCTCAATGGGATCCTCACACAAAATTTGGGAACCACTGTTCTAAACTAATGAGTGCAGTCACGTTTCACTGGGCACTGATTGGGTACTTTTGTAAAAGCTACAATCTTTCTTGGTTGTTGGCCGCCAATTTTGAACAGCACTTGGAAGTGCGTTTTCAAAATGTGAATTAAAGGGCATCTCTTTTGTAGCAGGAAATTTGAATGATTGTCCCAACAAATAGCCACAAAGTTGTTGCATATATTACCCACCTGGATTTGTTTCTCACTTAGGCTATTGTAAGTTTGTTAGTTAGAAATAGAACTGTGAGACAATTTTGGGTGGGATTTTACAAAGAAATAGACCTTTCGCTGAGCCCCGCCCCCCGTAGTTACTGTTGCTCAGTCCAACAAAGTGGGTCAAACACTGACCAGCTCAGCATATTGCCGCGATGGAAAAGAAGTAGACAGATGCGTGTCAGCAACATTTTTTGGAGCAATTCCTCCACAATATCATCCAGATCGAGGCAAAAAGGGTTACAGTATGCAGTGGAGGGATATATTAGTGTCGGTTCCGCTGAGCGAAGCGTAGCAGGGAACAAGGAGTTGGAAGTTCGGAAGAAGGTGGCGACCGGGGACGCGTGGATCCGAGGAGCGGTGGCGGGTGTGGGTTGGGAGGCTTAGGTCGTTTATAAGAGCTCAGACCGTGGTGGTAATGTGGTGCAATTGTGTCCTTTTTATAAAAGATTACGCACACACAAGCACACGCAAACACACACACAAGCGCACGCACGCAAACACACACAAGCACACACACACAAGCACGCACGCATGCACACAAGCACACACACGCACACACACAAGCAAACGCATGCAAACACACACACAAGCACGCACGCACACACACAAGCACGCACGCACACACACAAGCACGCAAACACACACAAGCACACGCACGCAAACACACACAAGCACACACACGCACACACACAAACAAGCACACGCACGCAAACACACAAACAAGCACACGCACGCACACACACACAAGCAAGCACACACACACAAGCACGCACACACACACAAGCAAGCACACACACACACACACACACGCACGCACACAAACAAGCACACGCACGCAAACACACAAACAAGCACACGCACGCAAACACACACAAGCACACACACACACACACACACACAAGCACACGCACACACACACACAAGCACGCAAACACACACAAGCACACGGACGCACACACACAAGCACGCAAACACACACACAAGCGCACGCACGCAAACACACACAAGCACACACACACAAACACGCACGCACACACACAAGCACACACACACACACACACAAGCAAACGCATGCAAACACACACACAAGCACGCACGCACACACACAAGCACGCACGCACACACACAAGCACACACGCACACACACAAGCACGCAAACACACACAAG